>KZ807325.1:169614-206886 GCA_000696205.2 Oncopeltus fasciatus | reverse complement strand
ATATAAATCAATTCCTCTATTATAATTCTTTAAGTCTTACTTTATCTTAATACCATGATTTTTTTAAGGTATTTTTTGCATTAATTTCTGATTTTTTTTTTTTTTTTTGAGAATAGTCTAATATTTGAATTACCTAATCCCTTGGGATAATTTTATTTACTTCATCTTAAAATTCTCTAAACCTCTCGTACCTTCTCTAAACCTTCTATTTCTATATAAACCTGAATTATAGCTGTTTAGCTAATATATTACCTATTTGTATAACCGTTGAAAATCTAATGAAAAACCTTTAATGTTTTTTTTTTTTTAAATTCTTATTAAATGTATATGAAGGAATTGTTCTTATATTATTTTGTATTTTTTTCATTTTAAATTATAATTGTTTATTCTTTTATTTATTGTGATAATTTTATTTAAATCAAAATGAGCTTAACTTTTTGCTTAAGAGCTCTGTTAAAAATATAGAAATTAGCTTTTTAGTTAAAAGTTCTAGTTTATACTTAGTGTATATTAGTGTATTAAGTATTTTTTGTGCTTTCAAGTTTAATGTTGGTAACAAGCCAAGATGATTTTTTCTTACTAGCATAATTAGTTTTTAGAATAAAATGAAGTTATCTAATAGCAATATGAAAAAAAGCTAATTGTGCAGGCTAATTGAAGTAATCATTTAAATTTCTCATGCTTTGTAGAATTTTTGCTAATCTCTAGTTCTTTTTTCAGAATTTTACATAAGTAAAAGTAAGTAATTATTATTATTGTGAAATCTAAATTTTAATGATTACGTAAGGAAATGCTTAATTATATTAGTCAAAACAACATTGTTTTTCAAATGAGATATATTTTTGATCTCAAACTATCAATTAATTATGATATTGTTAATATTTCTATTTATCAGTCTATTAAAAATTTGATATTTGGTTTGAGGAGCAAAATTTGAGATGAAATTGTTTTTTTTTACATATTTTGGTCTCCTGATAGCGTGGTATAGGCATAACTTTAGTCCAAGTTTGGGTTGTAAGAAATTCTTTCTTTCACTTCAAGTCTTTCTAGTTGGAGTCAAACCCTCTTATAAGTGAGATAATTCCAGATTGTTGGATGTTAGTAATGATCATCTTCTCCAAAACTAACCCTTTTAATATTCTATTAAGTTGTTTTAATATTCTATTAAGTTGTCTTTTGATAACAGCTTTTGATCATTAAAGAGTTTGTATCTTTAAGATTATTTTATAAGTCTGAGGGAGATAGTTCACCTGAAATGTATTTAATGAACAGGGTTTTAATGGACTAGATTTTGGGTTTTTTAGTTCTAAACTTATTTCTATAATTAATCACTCAAATTTAAAATACATTTTTTAAATTTGTGTTTTTTGGATCTACCTTGACCGAACCCCAACTAAAATCATCTTAGAGTAAAAGATTGCCCTGTGTGGGATTTGAACCCGCGGCGTCAGGATTGCTTAGCCCGAATGGATCCGAACAGCTACCCAGGTGCCCTTATTACTTCGTTAAGGGTAACAGAAAAATATATTATCGGCTGGTAAAATATAAAACNTAAGATTATTTTATAAGTCTGAGGGAGATAGTTCACCTGAAATGTATTTAATGAACAGGGTTTTAATGGACTAGATTTTGGGTTTTTTAGTTCTAAACTTATTTCTATAATTAATCACAAAAATTTAAAATACATTTTTTATTGAAAATATTTGCTTTTATGAAATCAAAATCATACTTTTTTACAGGATATTTAAAGGACTGAGGCTTTTTAAATTCTTATTACCAAACAAATTAAATGTCTGAATTACAGCTTTTAATAATCTAAGTAAATGAGAATATGTGGTTTTATGATCTCATTATACCTTTGAAGTGTATGATAGACTGTCATCCTACAAAAGTGGTGAAATACAGCTGATGGTTACAGGAGAAAGATTCTAATAGTCTAAACCAACAGTTTCATGGTGCAATTCATTCTTCTGGTCTATTAAAAAAATAAAATATAACATAACTTCCAGAAATAAAACCAATAACAATTTTTAAAACCTACACTTATTTTTGAGTTTTAGAAGTTACTTACTAAAGCATAATTTTCATTAATGAGTTTAATAATTTGATAAAAAAATAATTTTATTCTGGTAAATATTTTAAGTTTTGATATAATCTAATTGTTTTGAATTATCTCTACCAAAATTATTTTTGCAAGTTCCAAATAAGTGATACCTGAGAACATCACTTGTTATATCATGAAATGATTACTGTCGTTATGAAAGAGGCTTTAATCTTATTATTATCAATGCTCGGAGTACTCATGATGTATAATTTCGTAATGATCCTCGTGTTGTGTGTCAGACTCTCAATCATATACTTCCAAATACGCATTCTTTAAGATGTAAATTTCTCCTTATGCATTTTCATTATAAATATGTGCTAAATTAAATGGTTGTTTAAAGATTTTTAAAGTATTTTTGTACATGAACATTTTATCATGAAAGTGGATATTGTAAATGTTTGTGTAGAATTTGTTAAATGTAAAATAAGGAAAAAGAATGTTGAATGGTATTAGTCTGTATTACGACTTGAATTCTCTCTCTCTCGAAAAAAGAAAGTATTTCACCTAAAATATAATTTAATTTTGAGAATATTGTAAACTATTCATTATCAGATGTCTTTCGTATAGATCCTTACATTGAATCTGTATTGATACTCAGCAAATTAGTCGTACTGTTTATTAATATTTTAAGTAGAAATAAATGGATTCATTTTTCTTTTTATCCCTGACATTTATAAAAAATAAAATAAAACTACTTATATTATAAGCATATTTATTGCTTTGCAATATTCTATTAAAATGTAATTAGAAAGAGGAAAAGTGAGTAGTGATTGAAATTATTACAGTTAAATAGAATGATTTACTCCTCTATTTAGCTACACTATTTTTAAATGGTCATGATAGAATGACCACCTAAAGTTTTAATAAAACCATTATTGATTATTTAACTGATAGTATTTGTTTTGTGTGTAGAATAAGAAACATTTTCCCCATAATTTATGCAATTATTTATGAAGTCACAGAAGGCTATCTACTGATATAAAAAAATACTAATTATGACATTAATGTGTAATGGTTTGTGTTTTAGAAATCTATTTTTAATGTTAATTAGAGCCCCCTCCCCGCTTTTTTTTTTTTTTTTCAATTTGATGAAGTTCAGTGTAGTGTTATTGTGTTTTCTCCCTACTCTCTAAAAATTTGATTTTACATTTTTTTACTTGAAGGTGACAATTTCATCTAATAGTCTAAATAGACTTAAATTTTAAATTGAACAAGATCAAAGTTCAGTTCCTTTGTGGTGACAGTTCCTTGACTGCTGTTAATGCCAATTAGAGAACCAACTTTAATATTCTTTGTTTCATTCTTATCATCTTAATACATATAATATTTGAATCTGCCAATATTTTTAGCGGAAATAATTTACATTCAACTGAAATTCCTTTCATAAAGACAATTATTATTTAAATAATGAGCACTAACTTATGTGGTCCTGCAAAGATTTTATAATTTTTTTTCTCAGTTTAGTTCTGTATCTAAGATCATGGAAGATTCTTACCAATGAACAATATCCATAACTTACTAAATTATCTGACAAGGCTAAGTAGTTAGTTTATCAAGTGGATGATTAGCTTTAACTGGTGATTATTATTACTCAATTAATAATGGGTTTTATAAAAAAAATTCTATGCTCTTGGATATTGATGCTCATTTTTTTCTTCAGCCACTTTTCCGAATCAATTTTTTTAGAATAATATATGTCTTATATTAGATCTACTTCTCTTTTTTCCCCTTAAAGTAGTGTATTAAGTATTTTTTGTGCTTTCAAGTTTAATGTACAAGTTTTTAGGAGTATNTGTAAAAGTTTATATTGTTTATTCTGTGTTAAAAGTTATATTTTATTGTGTTAATTTTTTTTACTGTATCATCACAAGTTTTCTAGCAGAATACCATGATTAAGCTGTTACATGACAAAATATATTTTTCCTGATCTCAGGCTAATTATTTCTATTTATATCTGTATATATAAATACCTTAACAATTTAATATTAAATATTTAAAATAAGCAAAAAATTTAGTTTAAATATGACAGCATAATGTCCCCCTTTCTTTTGAATCTTGTTTCTTGAGCTATTTTAATGTCCACTCAAGGAAAATATAATTCATGGGCAGCTATGCTGACATTATGCCATCGTCAAATATACTTGGGAAGCTTAAAAATGAGGGACAAAAATAGCAAAACCCATCTTTCTACATATTTTTGAAATAAGTAACTAGACAGACTACATTACTTATTTTGGTGAATTTTACATTTCAACTGAACTGCAAATAAGGAGTTTTATTTATTTTGTCTTATGACATAAATCCACTCTGGTACAATGTGATTCCATCAGAAGGTCTAAGACAAATACAATTAATTAAATTTAAAAAAAATACAAGGTTGGAGGTAAATTTGTTTGCCGTCGAGTTTTATGAGGAGTGGATAGTCAGGAATTTGATCTTGGTAGCTAAAGAAATAAAAACTGATTTGTAACCAAAAAAGTTTTTATTTTAGTCAACGCTTGAGCCTAAATTTCAGGGCAAATAGGGTGATGGGGAGAGAGATTCAGTCATGATTTAGTTACTGTTGCCCGGACAAAGACATTTTATAAAAAGTGTTTATTTCAGGCTGAAATAAAAACTTTTTTGATAATAAATTAGTTTTTAATTCTTCAACTACCTAAACCACATTCCTGACCATCCCCTCCTCAAAAATATAAACATTTAAATAACAACATTAAACAAGAGAACTTATAAAAAATAATCTTATATATTAATTCTGGATTAGAGAGAAAAAAAATCAATGTGTGTTAAGATATTTTGACCATATTTTTTTTAATATTTAAATTTTGTTTAGAAATTCATATAATTCCATCATTAGCCAAAATTTAATAGATTCAATAGAATCATTGTACCAGGTTTTGATTTGAAATGCTTGAGTGTCATAATGAAGCTATTAGAATTATTTATTCTCTCCCTCTCCTACTTATCTGTAATAAAAATAGGGATAATTCCTCTATATAGGTTATTTTACTGTTATACCATTTGAGACCTCACTCGAAAGGTTATCTAGCTCTCTTCAATCATAAGCTATATAGTTTATTCAATTAAGCTATTATATAGTAAATTAACCATGCCCAACCCCTTACAGTAAACAATAATGTGGTAATAATAATGTAATCTGTCTAACTGCTTGCCAAAATTTTTTAGGAGGGAGTGGGGTCAGGAGGGTCACCCCTAGATTTCCGGCTTGCAATCGTAAAATAAAATTAGTTTTTTTTTTCTACAAGATTCCATATTTACCAATAAATGTGATATTTTATATTAAAAAATACAAATATATTAGCATTAATCAGGGTTGCCTATTATTACACTAAGAAGTGCCGGCTATGGCACAAAGGTTTCATCTATTTAAACAAATGAAGTAGTTCTTTAGTTTCAGTTTGTTCTAGGCGGCTTGTTTTTTCGGTGTGTTTCGTTTCGCCCGATTTTTAGTTTCTGAAATGGTTCAACGAATTATTGACTCTTAGATTGTGTCATTTAGAAGTGTTATTCAATTCGCGGTCCCCTGCGGAAAATAATTCCGATTAGTGATTGAGGAATGAATAAGTTGGGGCATTATTTCGCCTACCTATGAGTGTTCCAAATGTCTAAGACAAATGAAATTACGGCCTCATAAAAAGTAAAACGGTTCATAAAATCCATTTACTAAAATCTGTGCATTGTGGCAGTTGGTTTGCCTTGAGAAAACTTAGATCGGTTCAAATCCTGAAGGTCACTCATAGATTCATCAGGAAAAAGTCCCACTCTGACATTGCAGACAATGTTGAAGTTAATGTAAATACAGTCACTGACTGGCATTTTTGCTTTTAGAGAGATCCCACCTACATTCTTCCAGATGCAAGGATGCTGAATCACTTATTCAGGTAAGTCTTTTTTACTTATTATTTATCATATGTTTTGTTTGGTTATAGAAGTCTCAGTGGGAGTTCGTCATGCAGAGAACCAAGCGGCTTAGTACCGATGTTTTCTATGTGACGTCACTCCCGCGAGAAAGTAATAGTGGAACACCTACATTAGGAATTATTTAAAAGATTTAGAAAAGAAAGGAATAGGTTTAATTAATTAAATATGCCACTTATATTTAATATAACAATCATTTATTTATGGACATATAATTCAGCTAATGTACAATCGTAGGTCGGAATCAAGAGAATTAATGCACTAATTGTGAAAAAGTAAGTAAGGCTTTTTTTTTTTTTTTTTTAAAGTAACATTATGATCTGAAATTTATTTTACTTATTTTTTATTCAATTACTTCTGAATTTGTACATCATTATAATGCAAATATTTTCAATTATTCAAGAATCAGTTTGCAGGCAGGTTCACACCACATTATAGTAGGAATAAATTACAAAAACAAAAGTTTAACAAGTAAAAACAGCCACAGAATTAATAACAACCTATAAAACTATTTATTCCAAAGATGTTCTTGAATTAGTTAGATATTTTAGTATATGAATGTTCTAATTAAGTGAGTACAAATTTATCATTTTTTAAAACAATTTGAGACCATCATCTTTTAACCAATGAATCTTAATTAATCAGGATTACAGTATTAATTACAATAACAACAAAATTTAACTTTGAGTCGAGGAACACATGCTTTATTACAAAGGCTATCCAAGTCTTTAACATTTTAAAAATAGGACAGCTATAAAATTAATGTTTATAGAACAACCTCTAGAAATTTTGCTCTCGATACAATATAGTAAACTGTTGCTAATAGTTTTTTATTATTATTTATAATTATCAGTAATACATTACATAAATCAACAGTTGAAGCTAATACAAATTTTTTCTTTAAAATTGTCCAAAAATTTCTGGAACTTAAGTTTTGTACTGCTTTGGTAACAAGAGATGTTGCACTAACAATTCAGAGGAATTTAATTGCAGAAAATAAGTAATTTAATAAATATAGAGCTATTATTTGGACGTTAGTGTCATACACATTTTTAATTAATTGCTAAATCATAATATGCAGTTCAAATAACTGAATTATTAATCATCCAAGTTTGTACAAACATTTTTATGGAAAAATAGTCATAGTCACTTAATATGAATAATTCCCCAAAAAGTTTTATAAAATATCTCACAAAAGAAAGGAATTGAGGTAATGAAACCAAATAGGCCCCAAAAATGATTAATATTTAACCAATTGACATGTTCATAACAGAGTCCTCTAGCTCTTTCGTTGAGAGATGTGATCTTGGAGAACTCAGCAAATCACAGAGGAGATCAAAATTCTCTTTTTGCTGCTCATAAGATGCATTTATTCTCCTTAATCTTTCTTCGTGAGTTCCAAATGTAGTTCTTCTTATATCACTGAGATCATCTTCTATTTTCAGAAGTTCTTTCTCATAATCCTGTAACTAAAATAAAGCATTATTTAAGCCATGCTTAAACAAAACTTCATAAACAAAATGTAGTCCTTTATTTAAAAATAATATACACAATTTAGATAATGGGTTTCTTGGGAGTCAGTAGAAATGGCATTTTTGTACAATGATTACAATGTTAATACATGTGATTAATTCATTTTTAGATGTTAAAAATTAATTATATGAAAATTTTATATTTTTTTTGTATTATAACAATAAGAAAATTAACAAAAATTTCAGTGGAACTATGTTAAAAAATAATGTACTGTTAGATAATAAGGTCTTTATATGTTATCATATGAGTTTTAGAATTCACTAAAATAAATATGAACATAAAATGGGGAGAGAGAAAACACTAGAATTCGCACAGCGAAATGGTTTTTTAGTTAAGCAGTATAACTGATAAAAATAAGAAAAGAGTAGAGTTTGGAGTAGCTTCTCCCTACGTAATTGGTAAATGAATTTGACTGAACATATTTTTAATGACATTATAAAGATATATATTTTAACAATTCAAAGTAAAAGTCAACTTACAGCTATTATTCTGGTTTGCAACTCATATATTTCTTTGTCGAGCTCCCCATTAGCCGCCAAGGGACTAAAGTCTTCAGCATCCATTTGAGAAGGCAGTACAAAAGAAGAATCTATAATTTCCTTTAAAATAAATAATTATTATTATGATAGAAAATTTAAAAGATAAGAAAGAGTTTTGCAAAAAAAAAACTGATTAAGAGTGGCACCAAAATACCTCAGAAAAAACAAAGAATACTTAAAATGTTAATCTCCTAAATATTTCTAAATTACTATTAAAAAAAAAATCATTAATTATCAAATTTTGTCAATCTTTGAAATTCTATCTAAAAAACCCTTAAGTTCTAATTAATGTTTTCTAACCATTTAAAAGAGTTTGTAATATTATCTAAGTATGGGTAGAGTTGAGAAATCACTCAAAACTTATCAGTAGAACAGTACTCATTAGCTTGACATAATTACTATTGGATAATGAATAGCAATCATTTTTAGAACTATCTTGTCAGATCCCCACTATGCTCAAAACAAATTCTTTGCAGAAAAATAATAATTCATTCTTCTTATTCAAAGAAAAATCAATTGTTGTTAACTTTGTCTTTATACGTAATGCTTTTTCATCCTTTAAAGTGAAGCAGTGTGTTAGTTGAATGAATCTGTTAGTGATTCATGAACTGGTGCTAGTTCAAGTTTTATCCAGGGCAGATTTATCTAGTGTGAGGTAATACCTACCTATAGGTAGCCTATCCTCCATGACCTTAAATGGTTAAATGGATAGTAAAATAAAAATAAAAGTTATTACTATAAAATTTAAATACAATTTTTCATGAAGCACACAAAAGCATTAGAAGGTTAAATTAAACTTTAAGCCAGCTCTTAAATCGGTTGGGAGAGGGGGTGAAACATTAGTGTTTCAATCAATATTTAGAGACTCAGTTTCATCAATCAATTGAATAATAGGTGATTTCTAGAATATACCCTATTGTTAAATTATTTGTTGAATTCATTTTTAGATGATTTTTTAATTAGATGTTATTTTTTTAATATTCTTCTTTTAAAAAAATTGTTATATTAACTCATTTCTGATTTTATCCTTGAATTGTTGGCTGAAGCTAATAAAAAATTGGGTATTAAGAGTCTTCAGATACAAAAGATATTTGATAGTCATTAAATATAACAAACATAAAATATGTGTAGCTACATTCAAAGAGCATGTATGTAACATTTGATTTATGATTCAATGGAACTTGAAATAATGAGTATTACATTTTAAAAAGGGATGGTTTATATTTTGTTCTTGTATCAATTACAATTATAAATATGTACTTAAAATAATGATAAGAGAAAAAAAATAATGAAAACCACTTACATCAATAAGATGTTCATGTTTCGCAGCAGCAGCTAAGTAAGATTCTTTCATTATTTCCAAAGCTGCATTAGTTTTATCTTCGGGAAAGTTAGGGGACATTTTTTTTCGAGAATCATCAATTGCAGAATTTATGAAGTCCTTCAAAAATTTTTTGACTGTGAAAAATAATTAAAATTTCCAATTACAAGGACTAACATTTCTGTCAATTTTAATGCCATTTAATTGATAATTTTAAATAAAAATATATTACACTTATTAAAACCATATTGTAGAAGGGGCTTTGAAGATATTGTAGAAATTTATTTCAATTAAACTTATACAGAATTATATACAAAATAATGTTTACTCTAAGTATGCGCCTGGATCACCAAGAGAGCAGGTTAAAGACATAAATTAATATAAATTCAAAAGGAGAGGTTTTTTTTTACTGTACCTACTATTATTAGTAGATGTTTTTTGTTGGTGTTCGATCAAGGAAGATCCAAAAAATACAATTTAAAACATGTGTATTTTTTTAATATCTGTCAACATTTAGGCTTATATTGTAAGCCATCTTCAGGGCTGTTGAAATACAATGTCATAAGAAATACATAAAAAAATTAAACGATTTACATTATTATTATATAAAATTGCTGAGGGAACAGAAAATTAACAACTACATAGAAAAATTAATTCACCAACCTACCTATCATGAAAGCTAGAGGGGACATTATGTCACCAGGATTCCATAATCATAGCTAAGAGGTTAGGTTTGAAAATTGGGTAGGGTTTTGAGATGGAGATGGACAAAGTGAGTGGTAGAAGGCTGGTGCGCATGAGGCGGTAAGTACGTTCAAAGGGAGGAATTATTGCGGATAAGTAGCCTAATTAGGAGACAAGTTTGACAGGTTTGTTTTGAAGGAGGGCTAATGAATTTTCAGAATGTTGAAAATATTAGAATAAGTTGAAGAAATTTGTTCTATGTCAGTTCTGTCGTTAACTGGATTGTGTTGTAAGTTAAAGTGAACGGTTTTAGATAATAGGAGTTTGTGTTCATAGGGTTCAAAGAAAAGAATGGTAATATTATGGTAATATTATCTAAGCCGAATGTGTGTATGTGTGTCCTTCATGAATGACATGTTGTGGGAGAGCAGTTTTATTAGTTTTTTGTTTGTCCTTTTTGTGATTGTTCATTCTACGGGAAATAGGGTTTTTGGTATGCTCTATTTATGAATCATGGCAATTGGGAGTGGAACAAGGAATTTTATAAACATTGGTCTTGTTAGGGAAAGTTTTTGTAAGGGATTTTTTAATTTTTTCAGAAAGTTTTGGAATATGCAAGAGAGAACGGAAAGTGAGTTCATTATTTTGGGAGAAGGGCTTGATTTGGGAAGTTGAAAAGTAGAATTTGTTCACAAGTTTCTTAATGGTGTACATAGGGAAACCGTTACTTCCCCTCATATGTCTGTCACACGTTTAATATTTTTGCTGTGGAATGTCTTGTCGGGGAGTGTAAGTGATCTCAAGAGGATCAGTAGAAAAGATTTTTGGGCATATTTATTTTTTGATGATGAGGGTGAGATGAGTTAAAGTGGAGGAGATGACTAGAGTAAGTGTGTTTAGTGTACACTAACAGTGGAGATAGAGCCATTAGTGTTAGGGATAATATGGGTGTCGAGGAAGAGGAGTTTATAATTAGACTCAATTACAATGGAGAATTTTAGAGATTTTGTCTGGATTGAGAATGAGGAACAAGTCTTCTATATATTTGTTAAGGAAGAAAATATCATTTTGAAAGGATGGAAGGATAGAGTCTAAGAGGTCGTTAAGGGTAATATTGTAAATGTCAGAAGCAAGATTATTTTCCATAACCAGAACGTTAATCTGGTAATAATACTTACCTTGGTAAAGGAGATAGCTGGACATATAGCATAAGGAAAGGAACTCAAGGTATGTAGACCAGGATAGACTATCCTGGTCTACATATCTCGAGTCCCTATTCAATTATGTAACAAAAATTATATATNTAGTTCATTGCACTTTTAACCCACTTGTTGTTATGTCTATACAACCATGCCATATATACATACATATATGTATAATTATAGTTAGATAATTGAATAGGTCGTTCTTTTACTTATCTCGTTCAGAATTTTTTTTCATTTGTGTTGTTTTATATTTGCTACACAGTCCTGAAGAAGGCCTGAAATTCAGGCCAAAACATTGGCAAAAATAAAACCATATTGATTCACCAATTTGTTTTTATCTGATGATAAACCTTTGAGCGAAGCTCGACTATCTCCTCCTGATTATCAACAGTCAATCAACATCCCATAGAAGATATTAAAACAATAACATTCTATTTTAAGGACATCATATCATATATTATTAAATATAAGCTTACATTATCCATTATAATTATTATTTCTTAAAGAAAAGCAAACATAAGTACAATTCTAATGTAAATTGTTCATTACTATTGGACATCTCCTGGAATATACTTTGAAAATCCTTTAAAAATCTTACATACTTTTGAATGGAAAAAAAAAAAAATTACTAAAAATGCACTGAAATTAGTTAAAATAGTTAGAAACAAAAACCATGTCCTGAATTTGTTTAGGAAATCAGTATGTTGTCATGAGGACTACATTATTGTGACTAAAATTTCAAATCAGCCCTAATCCTATAATAGTAGGGAAAAACTTTTCATTTTTTTTATTTTAATAAGTTCATTTTTTTTTTTTATTTCAACCACATTGGGTCATGGAGGGAGAGGCTATTTAAAGGTTGCCATCCCATTCTAAAAATCCATAGCTTAGAACAAGCTTTTATTTATCATAAAAAGCTTGCCCAGGGTAGGATTTGAACTCACAGCACCAGGATTGCGAGACTTGAACAGATCCCATGAGCTATCGTGGCACCCCAACTCTTTAGTTGTCAGATTTAATTTTATTTTCTAGAACAAATTCACAGCCTAAATTTCATTTCAGACCATTAGACGGATTTTTTGATGAGTGAAATGCTGTAAGAGACAGGCAGAGAAAAATAATTTATTGCATGTAATGTGCAATTCAGTTTCCTAAAATTTATTGGAATAATTTTAGAAAATTAGGAGAGGTTAGTTAGGGGTTTGGTCTGAGGAACTGAAGAATTTAAACTGATTAGTATACAAAAAAAAATTTTTTTTATTTTCACCAAAATTTCAGACCTTCATCAAGGCTGAGTAACAAAACAAAACATACTTAAGTAATATAGAAACATGTCTATATGTTATAATACAGTACATCAATAAATGAATGAAATGATAAAACTATGTGTAATCAACTATAAAAAAAAAAAAATGAATGAAAACTAAGAACTGAATATATAACTAAGAAAAAATACATAATATTATGAAAGTAACATACCAGATGGGGTGATGGAGTGAGAGTGACTCCAGCTCTACGAAACCAATTTAATTTTTTATATAATAGTATTTACATAATATTTGGTATTCACACATTTTAAATCGGTGATTACACACAGTTTAATCATTACATTCATGTATTGTATTATAACACATAGACAAGATTCTATATTACTTTTGTATGTTTTCTTTTGCCAGTGATGAAGGCTAGACATTTAGGCCTAAACATGGGCAAAAAAAAAAACTATTTTGTTTGCGCTTATAAAGCTTGACAGTCAACTAGTTACCTCTAAATCATTTTACATAAATATTAATCTCAATAACATAAACTTATTAAGTTTTTAAACTTGGTATTAATGATAACAGAATAAAACATTTTTTAAAATGAAAGTGATTGGTTGAAAATAGGTGTGTTTTGACTGGAGTAAAATATAATCCAAATTTCTCCAACAGCATGTCCACACCAGAGTTAAGCAAAATCAATAAATTATTTAATAAACAGAGAAGTAATTCAAATAAACTTTTATTAACCCAATAATTAATAATAAACCTAATAATAATAATTATACTCACCCTGAAACTTTAATTGTGAGCTAAAAACACCATAAAAGGTTAATATTTTTTCCTTGACACGAAGTTCTTCAATAGAAGACATAACAAAAGAAACAAAAAAAAATAAAATAAAAATATGAGATCTAGTTAAATTGTTTTGACACGAGTAGAAGTAAGAATTTAAGTTGAACGCTTCTTCACGATTAACATGTTTTATGAACTTTAACAAAGAGGTAGACAGTTGTTGATAATCTGAAGGACAAAATTATGAAGAACTCAATTTTCATATTTTTGGTTGTAATCAATTTTTGTAAAATAATATATTCAATAGTTTTCGTTACTAATTGTTTCTATTCTTTTCAATAATGTCAAGCATTTTAGTATAAATTATGTATCGAAGGACAATAGCGAACATGTTCTCCTTTACTTGACGTCGTAAGACTTTGTCAAGATTTTGACTAATTTAGTTCTTAAGCTTTACTCAGCAACAATAATTTAGCTTTCTCCCCACAAAATATTTTTTCAAGGGGCCCGGGTTAGTTAAATGAGAAATTGTCTTTGGAAGAAAAATACAAAAAGCATTTTGGGTGTTATGGGGTGCCGTCATAAACTAAATGCAGGGTAAAATCATCGTTTCCCCAAACCCCTAAATCTAATTGCATTAATGAACTACCGGCTACTTAACAAGTAGGTTTTTAACGTTCTAATTCTTCAGTTAGTTAAAAAAAAAACAAAAAAAAAAAAATTCTTATTTCTTGATAATGAAATGTAGAAGTAAAAGTTAGAACTAGATTGGATGCTGGGATATTTAAAAAAATAAGAAGGAACAGTGCTTCTATCGGAGTGGGGCGCAGTTAAATGTTATACGGGTTTGCATTGTTTCTGTCTTTTTGGACCTAATTCAAAAGTTTATCAATTCCATTTTTTTTTTTTACAATTAATTAATAAAATTAACTAATTACATATAAATACATTCTATTCATTTTTTAGGCAATTAACATAGAAAATTCTCGAAAACGTTTCTTACAATTACAGACGCCAGCCTCCCAGGAGGAAGCGACCTGGCATCTCTCTCATTCCTCCACAATCAGCATCTGAAGCAAACATTTACTTACTACTCATCCAGATTGTGATAATTTGTCCAATATGGCAGAGGTTGAGGAGTCACTATTGTAATGGGTTATAGGTTAATAAAAATTAAATACAAGTATAAGTTGAAGTTATTTTATTACACAAAACAAGCATACCTACTAATGACAGATAACAATTAAATCTACTGCCCTTAAACTAAGAAATTAATAAAAAGAAAAGGTAAATTACTTACAGATACGTAACAAATTGGTGCAAATAAATTAATTGTGTTTATTTAAAAGGAGGCCTCAAAACAACTTTCTAAATTGTCTGCACTTATTGGTTACTGTCACCGGCACTGCAAGGGCCACGACCAGCCTGACGCTCTGAGACTCGCGATTTGACACTGACCCTAGAGCCGCTCGGCCGCGAATCGGCTGTGAAAAACTAAAACAATTTAGGAAATAGATTAAATGCTAAATATAGAAATAAAAAAAAATACCTGTTTAGCTATTATAGGGATTGATATGATTTGACATTAAAAGGGCTTGGCAAATAGTCTCACACGATCCAAAGGTGACTTAAAAACATTAATAGAAAAATATCTCCCTTTTCTTCCCTTTACATGGAAACCTGATGACGTCACTATAACGTGGATAAATTCAGCAGATTCTACTTTTATTTTTATACTACCTCTATAAGTTTTATACGATAAGATAAGAAACCCTTACGTACAGGTGCGCTGATTCGTGAATGGTCGACGGGCTGACGACCCTTTGACTAAAGACAACCCATTGATATGACACTGGAAACAAACAAACACAGACTGGTTAGTCATAACGACTTACCAATTGATCTGAGATTTACATACCATTCTTTGAAGGCAAAGAAGTTTCGTTGAAAAAGATTCAGCATCATTTCAAACTTAGCACTCTTAGAGAAATAAAATGACAAGAGACTGGCAGAAAATTGATGAAAAGGATTTGTCTTTTTTTATTATTGTGGACTGCAAGAGAATACCGATTCGAATTACACTAGATTTTTACTCTCTGAGAAACACATGTAGGAGATTTGAAATCAACGATCGAGTCTGTAAAATTAGATTGTCAAATAAAATTTAAATCTTACAATATTTTCAGTTGACGCTCCTACTGAGAAATTCAATGATGAGCACAAGACAATTTTATATGTTCCAATCTAGTTCAGATATGTGATACAGTTATCATACTTGAATATTTTAAGCTGTCAAAGAACTGATTGAACACGAGGAGGAATAAAGTTTCTAGGGAATTGAGTTAGAATTAAGATGGAAAAGGATCCGTATTTCTTTCATGTAACCAAGAATTTGTAGATTTTTGCGTAAAGACCCTTAAGGAATAATTGGTTACAAACAAATTTACTGTGAAGCTTTGTAAAAACGTGCTACTGCTCAAGACACAATCACGAAAAAAAATTCTCCAAAGTGACACTCGGGGAAAGAGAATTGCATACAAATGTTTGAAGAAATAAGCTAAGAGACTCTTTTGTAGAATGTAGAAAAAATATTCATTAATATGTTGGAGAAGATAGAGAATTGGGCAAGAAGAAGTGATCTATAAAACTGTTAACCAAAAATGCTGAGTGGCTCCAAAAAGGTTAACCAAAAATGCTGAGTGGCTCCATCCTTTGGTGCAAGGACAAAAATGGCAAAATTCTTATCGTTGTGCTCAATAGGTGGTCTAAATATTTTTGAGAGCTCTCACATATATTCCAATCACATATAAACAGGGCATACGTATTGTATATGTAAGTGTTTTAACCGGTTAATATATGCATGGGGAAAAGAACCTTCTCTGGAACCGCTAACGGAATACTCATAAACAAGAAGTCATCCGGAGTTGTTTTTAGATGTAGATGAAAGATCTGTCACAGTTTTCCATGTCCCAATTTGCCTGATGTGGCAGCAAGTAAACATGCAGTATGAGTAATGTATGGGTTTGACACAGGGGGGATAAGCATACAATTGTAGGAAGTATTGGATAGTTTTAAACAATAAATGGTAGGAAATAAAATAAAATATCTAACTGTCCCAGTCAAGGATCGAACCTGGATCTCCTGCTACTTAGGCAAGCGCGTTAGCCATTCACACCGCCGAGATTAGCCAGATAAGATTCTTAGATGATTTTAGTTGGGGTTCGGTCAAGGTAGATCCCAAAAAACACAAATTTAAAAAATGTATTTTCTTAATAAAGGATTATCTGCCGACGTTTCGGCTTACATTGTAGCCATCTTCAGGGCTATCATGAAGATGGCCTACAATGTAAGCCGAAACGTTGGCAGATAATCTTTTAAAAAAATACATTTTTTAAATTTGTGTTTTTTGGGATCTACCTTGACCGAACCCCAACTAAAATCATCTAAGAATAATATCTACGGTCAAAAAAACTCTCCTTCTAGCCAGATAAGTTATTAAATTCCCATCACACTAGCGAGAGTCTAACCTCCGAGGCAGACGAATATATCGTGGTATGCTCAAAGGAGCTGACATTGTCAAGCTATTTATACGACTCTCGATATTTGCTTTTAATTTTAATTTTATAAATATTATTTTTGTTATGGTATTTTGTCCCACGTAAATTTTAACAATTTGTAGTGCAAGGGAACAGAATAAAAAATCTAACTGTCCCAGCCAGGACTCGAACCTGGATCTCCTTCTTGCCGGGCCGGTGCATTTACCAATTAGGCTACAGGGACCAGCCTGATAAGTTAATTAATTCTCCGCTCAAATGGTAACGTACCGGAGGTTAGACTCTCGACACTAGTGCGGGCAATTTAATAACTTACCAGGCTTGTCCTGGTAGCATAATTGGTAATTGCACCGGACCGGATAGCCGGACATCCAGGTTCGGCTCCTGGCTGGGACAGTTAGATTTTTTATTCTGTTACCTGGCACTAAANTTATAAATATTTAATTTAGTTGTGGTATTTTGTCCCACGTAAATTTTAAACAATAAATGCGAGGAAATAGAATAAAAAATCTAACTGTCTCAGCCAGGGCTATCTCAGACAGTTAAATTTTTTATTCTATTTCCTTGCATTTATTGTTTAAAATTTACATGGGATAAAATACCACTATAAAAATAATACTTATTTGATAATTTAAAAATAAAATAGGCCCTTGTTCATAAACTCCTTTTATCTATTATCTTTGATGAAATCAGGGTTATTCTGAAGAAATCATGGGAAATTATCAGTTTGGATCTCACTAGAATATATGAGCGTTTTATCAAACAGGACCGTGTGAAATCTGAATAGTAATTACTATGAATATATCGCAGCGAGTTCAAACCATATAATGCAAAAATTTTGTGACAAATACTCCAAGTCTTCACCAACAACCGCTATGTAGAACTTCTAATCGACCAGATCTAGATAGCCAATGTACCTTGATGACCAAGGATCACTCATAAGTTTATATTTCTATAAACTACAATTTCTATGACTGTTATTAGTGCATAAAAATGTTTTACACTCTCTCGCGCTACACATGAACTCATTGTCCTTACCTGGCCGCGGAAAGTATGACCTCTTCGCTGATGGGTACAATAATTACCTTCTTCCAAAGAACTATCATACCTAATACACTGAACAACAAAGTTTTTGTTTCGGGGTTGAAATTAGCTGATTTTAATGTATTTCCACGTGTTAAAACCGAAAATGACCATAAAAATTATATATTAGCTCTTGTTTTCAAGACATAGTATCATTCTATTATATATATGTTGAGTTTTCAACAAATGAAATATTTCATCACCAACAGTTGGTACACATGTTTGTTACATGTTAAGTAGTAAACATAACCTTTGCGAGTTTGTCAATTGTACGCACGTGGTTGCTATTGAAATTATCGTGTGAAGTTGATTTTTAAATTAATTTAAGTGCTGATCTGAAATGCCTCGAAAGTGTGTGAATTCTGTCGATAGCTTTTGCTATATATATGGTGAAATAACATTTAAGGCTCAGAAACGTAAAATGTCACCTATCATTAAGACTGCCTATGAACATTATTTTGGTGTAAAAGTTGGGGACCAAGATAAATCATGGGCTACTCATATATGTTGTAATTCTTGTTCCATCATATTGCGAGAGTGGCTGAAAAATAACAAGCGGGCAATGGCTTTTGCAGTACCTATGGTTTGGCGTGAGCCTACCAATCATACAGACGACTGTTATTTCTGCCTAACTCCTCCCATTAAGCAAGGTTTATCTATGAAGAAAAGAGGAACGGTGAAATACCCTAATCTCCTATCTGCTCTTTGGCCTGTACCACACTCAGACAATTTGCCAGTCCCTTCTCCACCCCAAAACTATGAAATTTTAGAGGAAAGTGATGAAGTCTGTTTACAAGAAGCAACCCATCCTTCTACATCCTATGACCCTGATTTTGATGTAAGCGATAGGTCCAGTGATCCGCACAGAATTAGTCAAGCAGAGTTGAGTGACCTTATAAGAGATCTTGGCTTGTCTAAGGAAAAGGCTGAGCTGTTAGGGTCAAGACTACAACACTGGAATCTTCTAAAACATGATGTGAAAATATCTCAGTACAGACAGCTCAGTACAGGATGCTCCAGAAGTGTTTTATAAAAGACAAGCTAAACGACAGCGATCTTACAATACATCGGATTGACTTAATTGAAATTTGGTGGTACAAACCTCTTTTATTTGTCAAAACACTAAGAATAATGTTTTTTTTTATCAATTTTGTACTTGAAATATTCTAAAAGAAACATAACAATATTGTTTTTTGTACTTTTACTTTTCACGTATAGTATAACTACTCTTTAAGATTAAGTGCTGTATATCTCAAAAACCAGAGCTAATAAAAAATTTTCAATGTTATTTTCGTTTTTATCACCCCAAAATTAGTAGAAATAGACTAATTTAGTGTAGGAAGCATTCAAAAAATATTTTTTTGTTGTGCAGTGATATTATCCGTCTTCATTGGTTTCTGCAAACCATCTTCTGTTGGCGAGCGCTTTCGGACATTGTCCATCCTCGTGGCCGAATACTTATTCTTCCAAAGAATCTGAGAAAAAAGTATCCCATTGGACCTAAATAAAATTCTGTTGATGTAGATAAACCATGCCTCTAAATATTTGTTCTTATATGACATATTAGTCATGATTTGGTTACCGAAGTAAAGGTATCTCTCTCTCCCCCTCTATCCCATCAGTAAACCACATGAGTTTTATGAAATGTGTTATTTTGACTAAAAAGTCAAATAATTTATTTTTAAATAATTCAGTTTATTATTTTAAAGAAATTTTAATTTCTTTTTTCTAAGTAATAATAATTTCAAGTAAACACACAGCAAAGTACTTATATGGGTAATATAAAATTTAATAATTATAATTTTTGTAATCTAGTAGGTAATGTCGGAAGAAATGTCGAATGAATTTTCAAAAAAATCTGCCGTGAAAAAACTCAATAGCTACATTCATTCGGAATCCGCAAAAAAAAAACTAAACTTGGCAATTGATGTAAGTTTCTTTTGGCAAATTTTAGGATGAAATCGTTATTAGTTGAAATCTTTTGGGTGGAGGGGATTTTAGAGGAAGAAATTTTATAAATGTAATTACTTCGTTATAGTTTTGTTTATGATAAAGTTTATTGGTTTTGATGGGTTTATAATTTAATTCTCTAACATTTATATGGTATGACATATTTTAAAAAATACTAATTCAGGTAGATTTTTAAGAATGTAACCTGAGGAAATGGCGTTCGTTACCTTAGTGATTTCTCGTTACAAATTGCTCACTCCAGCCTGTAGTAGACCGAGTTAGTCCGAAGCGTTCCGGCTCTGTGTGAAGCTTGTGGAAGACCCATCTGCCCGACGGAAGATGGAGGCGTTAATCCCCGTGACAAAAGTACAGCTGGTCGGAGGCGGCCATGTTGAGGAGAGTCAGGAAGCCACCGCTAGAGTCAGCCCCTCCCCTCCAGAGAACCGGCTATGAATAAATAAACATTTGAATCCCCTCCAGGAGTACCTCGATCACACAGCTGTTATCATCATTTTAATATCAATGAATTCCACAATTGCTGTCAATTCTTCTTTCAAAAAATGACCCGTTCATGAAATCTTGATGAAAAGCCAAAGACTATTGACATTAGAACAGAATCTTACAAATATTTTCTAGTTAATCTCATAGTTTTGGTTACATAGGTTCCTCTTCAGGTGCTTAAACTATAACATACTATTCATAGTAAAAACTTTCTTCTAAGGAGACTGCGCAAGAACAGTTCTGACGTAACTTACACTGAGAGATATATATAAATGCAAATATTGAATCATAGTTGAGACTGCTCAAAGAGCCCTTTTGAGCTTAGTAAATTACGAAAAATGAATGCTTATTAAAACTGTTCTAACTGAAAAATTAATCTTAATATATACTATACTTAAAAAGAAAATAGGTTCCAGTTATTGGACAAGAAATTTGATTTGATAATTTTCTTTAGTTATCATTATTGGATAAATTTATTCAAAGTCAAACGTAAAAAAAAAAAAAGTATTCAAATAATTATTTAAAAAGTACTTGATGCTTATCGATAAACATTTTTCAAATTTTTATAAAAAAGGATTAGAGTTTGTTGGGGTAGAATATATTGTATAATTCATTAGAGAAAAAAAAAAAGCTGAAGAATACCTTAAGACTTTCTAAAATTTAATTTAGAATAAGATGATTGAAAATGAATTTAATAACATAAAGATGTTTTCAAAATTAAATTTTAAAAGTGATATATAACTTTACTTGTTAACAATATTAGTTAAATTATTTATTTGTGTTGGATATTATTATAGGTTATATTATGTTACTTAAGTATGTGATATAGGTTTTGTATACTATGATATATAAGTTGGTTGTATTTGGGTTGAATATAATGGCAAGTTATTTGTGTAATGTAAATTATTCACTTATAATATATTGAAATGAATGTGACATGTGTAACGTTATTATGCACATGGCTTTTACACGTTTGGTTGAACAGTGACATAGGTATTACTGATAATTGCGTGGTATATACCATAAACTATGTGTATTATATGACGACAAAATTCCAATGCATTTTAAGATTTCAGGATATAAATATTATATTCTAAACATATTTTTGAGGAAGAAATAATGGAGATACGAGGAAAGCTTTGAGAACATAAAATGTAGTTTTCAACAGGTTAGTTTTGAAGAATATAGTCCGAGTTCGTGTATTTAGGTGTAGGATTCTATCCTTTATGTAAGTAACATTGTCCTCGTCTGATCATTATCTTATTTAATTAGTAGCCCTGTAAGGACTAAAAAAATAATAATTTCAAATTTCATGAACAACAGTTTAATACATTTCGTTAAAATATTTATAAATATTATGCTTAGGTTGTTGTGTACCAAACAGAACAGCGATGGATCAAACAAAACAATTGGATTTGTCCGTAACGCAAGAGTTGTGTAAGCTAAGCAGATTTTCCATGTTTCATTTAAGATGAATAAGAGTGAATGGGACTTATTTTTTCTTAGAGGAACAGAGCAATACGTTTGAAAGGTGAAATCGCTAAAGCAGACAAGGCGAATGTTCAAGAAGAGAGTGCTCTATCTTCGTAGTTAAATTCTTAAATAACTACCTTAATATGTGGTTTTCATTTAAAAAATAAATAAATAAAGGGCAAAATTGTTGGTGAATTCAAATATACTCCTTTCAAGATTCATAATTTTTTTTAACTGCTATTATAAAAAATATATATCACATTTCTAAATTTCGTTATTTCTATAAACTCTCACCCCATTTCTCAAATTACTTCTAAAAAAACAATATTTACATCGTTTACAATAGAAATCCCAAGTATGGAATTGATTTATATATTTTAAAAATAAGGGGGTTTGCCTAACCCAAAAACTTACACTCTTTAACAATTTTTAGTGCAAGGAAACAGAATGAAAAATCTCACTGTCCCAGCCAGGACACAAACCAGAATCTCCTGCCTCTCTGGTACAGTTAGATTTTTTATTCTGTTCCCTTGCACTAAAAATTGTTAAAACTTACGTGGGATATATATACATAAATTTGTATAAATCCGTGAGTGTGTCTATCCTCTACAGGCCACAGTTTTCAATATTTGTTTATAAAATTCGCCATGCGTCTTTTTTATACAAAATAAAAGGCTAAGTTAGTTATTGATAAAAATTGGACCAATAGGAATGGGCGATCAAAAGAACGCTTTTTATGTAATATTTTATTTGGATTGAAACAATAATAATTCTGACTTTTTGGTGATTATTATTGTTTAAATATATGTATTAGGAGTAGCACCATATAAAGTGGGATTTAACTTGTACTGTAAGTTTAATTTTACAACAAGAAGGTATAAATTGATGTTTAATGTTAGGTTTGTTGACCTAATAGTGGAATTCATAGTGGTTTTTCGTAAAGAGTGAGCTCGATATTGAGCAAAATTTGATCAATATGAAAGAGGGCTTACCCCAAATTTTAAGAGGGGGTACACTTATTATTCGTTCATATTCAATTTAGAGCAAGAAAACTGAACCTAGATTTGTTTATTGATAAAAAATATATACTATAATGTAGGGGGTTACACCACATGGTAAGTTCAAATAAAACCAATTTTTATCATATTAATTATTTAAGTCACATTTTAAATTAGATACAAATTTGGACCACAATTTAATTGAATGTTTTTTCCCATTTTTATAGGAGTGTTTCGTTTCATAGATGTCTGAAATGAATATGGTTTATGCAGGATAAGCTTTTGTGTAGGGTTAACTTGATTTCCTCCGTAAAACGATTATGTTTACGTCATGAAAAACTCGAGGTTCCGATGCTTCTTGGCATAATCGCACGGACACCTGCCGGCCTATAACCTACCCTTCAGTAAACAGTTTTCGCATCAACTCTCACCAAAAGTTTTACCAATTAATTTTTGTTCTACTGCATCTGGAATACAATGTACACCATTTTTATTTATTTATATTATTTAATCTGTTTTATTTTACTATTATCTCAATTTATAATATAATGGGGGAATACTGGGAATCGCTTAGATATAATTAAAACACACCTTGAGCTCATTTAATCCAAATAAAATTATTTTTTGGGGGATTTATTATATAATTATTCTTCTTATTGCAACATTTTGAGTATGCTCTGTATACTGTATTTTCAGGCTATAAAAAAAAAAAAAAAAATTCATTCATGTTGCTGACTGTCTACTGTTAGACAGATTTCTCATGGGGAAATGAAACTTGCATCAAATTGCACCAATTACGTGACTTTTAATAACTTCAACAAATCTTCACTCATCCAATATTGGAAGAGCTAAAAATATGGTTCATTAAAAATTGTATAATATATATANTGAATTAAATAATTAGTTATATATATATATATATATGCTTTCTGGAAGCATTGGTTTTCAGCTCTCCAAGTGATACAATGAACTCTCTCTTAATTTTCGAAGTCTCAGGTGATTCTCAAGTAATTTTTAATGACTTTCAAAGCTTATTAATCATTGAGACTCCTGTAAATGAGCAGGTAAAACCATACATTTGTATGGTATGCAATTCAGAGGGAATCACAACTCTTAAAACATATTAAATTAAAACCACATTCTTGAAAGATTGGACAAATATTGTGGAATCCAAAATACAATCTGCCCCAGGGAGTTAGGTAAATTGCTTAGAGGAAAGTCGTTTCTGTCGCTGCCAATAGTCCACTGTCATCAAAATAATTACATCTCATATGAATTTTATTGGTGCTACATTTTGAGGGCAGAAATATATAAAAAAAAACTATCCAATAGTTATGCAAAATTAAGCCTTGCAGTTCGTGCCTACTATTGATAAAATAAGACAATTGACGTGTCACAAATGCGAGGCAACTTTAACTTCAGATTTGATTGAGCAGATGATGTCAGAGACTACAGATTGATTTTTTATGAACTTGAATAATTAGTGATGGCAAGTAGGAAAACTATTTCTTATCTCCGCTCCGGTTGATGTCTGTGGCTTATGATATACAGTTTTGGGGTAAATTCCATGGAACTCATTCGAGATCTATTGGGGAAAGAGGTATTTTTCGTTTTTGAAGCAAGGGATGAATGTGGTGACAGGGTGGCTGGGCAGTCATCTGTCTGCAGGATGATGTGCTGAATGACGGCGAGATGGACCAAGGCCAGGTAGAGCGACCACTCCATTGTCGGCCACTAATCCCTCCGTAGACTTTTCAGCCTCAGTCAGTTTTCCACATTTGCAGCTGTTCCTGCGGCTATTTGTGCAGCCAGCTCACCCCGGACAAATTTGTTCCTGGAAGTGGGGCCCGCCGCCCCTCCCCACATCATTACCCTTTGTCGGCGGGGATTGTTGCCTTGTTGGCCCCCCTCTTTGTTGTTGCCGCCAGCAAAGGGTGCATCTCATTACCAGCGAAAGTGCCATCATCAGGGGTTTGTTCATTCTATCTTCCCAGTCCTGTCAACAGATATCCTAATTGTATCATTGGTTCCATTTTGTATTGGCTATACTTACTTGATAACTGTTAGCATATTACTTATCTACTATCAAGAATTCTGTCACTCCTATCAGAGGATATACAATGTGTTTGTATGGAGAAACTTGCGTTGCTAAATGCATGTAATTGTGGCTAAGCGCACCTGACTGGAAAAAATTGTGACTACAAGTAATCTGGGGCTTATTGAGGTATATGCATATAATAATGCGCAAAGGAACCAGGAACTCTATAATAATTCTGGTTGAACCATAATCTCAAATTTTTAGTTTCAGGTTCATATATTCTTTTTAAAACTAAAAATCAATTGAGAGTAAAACATTGAATATTGATAAGGATTATGATTGTGGTATTTCGCGTCTACCATAATGGTGTTTAGCGGCACTCGCACTTAAATTCAATCTCCCGCGGGAAATTCTAATATCAGCTCTAAGAAATTCACTGGGTCGTGGAATGTATGGTGTGAGTAGCCATTGGTGTTGTTAGTGGAAACGAGGGTGTATTCGGAAGCCACTCGGTGGATTGCGCGCGAAGATGGAAATAGAAGCTCCGGTGTTCACAAGGAAGGTATGTCCGGGTTTCTTGTCACTGGTAAATAGGCGGCGCTGAGACTGAGATTTGACGCTGGCCTCTCCCTCCGTCAGCCTGTAAAAATCCAATCCCTCATTAGGCTTCCATCTACATGGTTTTCTGAAATTGGGCGCCTTGGCTTTTAATATTTGGTGGAATATATTTGGAGTCCTTCGTCATGTTACTGGAGCCGGGTTAGTGGGAAGTTCATTGGTCTCTTGTTCACAACGCCAGTGAGTGTCTTAATGCCTTCTTGCTTGGTGGCGACCAGGATTTTTAGAACGCGCGTGGGGGAAGCATCTGCCGGTACATTGCTTCAGATACAACCAATTTAGATGCATGTATCTCAGATTCGCCTTAGATAGAGAAGAGTCGCTCTCGCAGATACGCGTATGGATCGTTGGAAAATGAAGTCAAGAGGTTTATATCTGTGCTAGCTCATCAAATTCTAAGCAAGCCATAACTGACTGGAACTTGATCCGTGAGAGGTGGTGACTCTTGAGACAGCGAAGACGGCCTCTTCCTGCATAAACTAAAGACTGCAGAATGCTGGAGGCGGGGCATAGCGCCGGTGATGGCTGATATCTGAGATGTGGCCATTACGGACTTCGGAGTGAATTTTTGTATCTCGCTGGGCAAGCTTCCGTTGGGATCACCACTTGTGGGAATGCTTGTTTGTTTTTAAAATTTATTTATAAATAGAGCCACGTATAGTAATAAATGTCGACACGTACACAATAAAAAGGTCTTTAGAGGTGGAGGAACTGTGTCAGATAACAGTATTGCAGTTAGGTATCTGTGATGTCATCACATACCAGGACTTCTGATCGTAAGACCTCGCTGCAGGTGAGATTGCCTTGACTTGAGACCTCTTAGACCACGTCTTATCTCGCCGGCTCTTTAAATGGTAAAACCAGTCACGAAGTTCTTGAAAACCGTAGGCAGAATGCATCGGAATTTTGTTGAGACATCTGGGCGAAAAGCAAATCGATTGAAGCTTGAGTGCATTTGCGTAGACATAAAAAGAGTAACCACATGACCAACACAAATTTCTACTCACACCCTATATATATATATATATATTGTTCCATGTGGATTTCTGCACCTAGTGAAGATCTTAGTGCCGATAATGAATTTTCCTGCGGGAGATTCAATTTAAGTGCTAGTGCCGCTACAGTTTTTATTTAATAGTATTTTATTTTATAAACTAAAAATTAAATTATCCTCTAAGAGATTTTCTCATAATGTTCATGTCGTAGATTAAAAAAAATTTCTTTATTTTTATATATAGAGAACAGAATTGTCTTCATTCACATTTTAATTTCGGTTCACAAATGTCAATAAAGTTCTTTGTAATATATCAGGCAGCTAAGAGTTATAATATAAATAATCTCAAAGTTTGACATTTCCATTTTATTTAAATAGGATTAAAACAGTTCTTAAACAATTTAGTCGTTCATTCTAGGGCTCTACAGGCGTTTGGTATAATACTTACCGTTAGCTTAGAATCTCGACAAAAATAGACTTTAAGAAGTTATTTATATCTTCTTCATTCACATATTTCAGCGAAATGTATTTATCACTTTATTACATAAATTTTTAAAAGCCATTGCTATGATTAAAGCATGGTTTATTAACGGATATTCAATAGTGTTAAAATTCAGCTGAATATGAAATTTTTTACTGCCCATTCATCAGTATTAGACGTTGGATAAGAAGAGCAATACAAGATTTGTTAAAAACTTATTGATTTACTAATAATTTATAAATAATTATGCTATCCGTGAATAAACGCACTATCCCTTTGATCAGAAGAGATTAAATAAAACTTTAAAATATTTTTATCTAATATAAATGAAGTTAAATTCTAAACAAGTGATACATGTGCAACTAAAATAGATTGTTTTTCATGCACAAAGAAAAATGATAAAAATGTTAATTTTAGATATGAAATTTTTGCATATTTATTATTAATTTTGTTTTTATTTGTTTAAATAATTGTGTCACAAGCCACAGATTTTCGTTAGTCTTCTTGTCTGAAAGTTTTAAAATCATTTAATAAGTGTTGAGACCTGCGAACAATTGCCCATTCCTATGGGTGAAGGGCAGTAGTTGGACTCCGTCATAGTTCCACATTCCCTGCGCCCTCAGGATCTAGCCGACAGATAGTGTTGCGGGAGTGGACACCAAGAGCTAACGACAGGATTTCAAGGGTCTCCTCCAGGTAGCCCACGGCTAACGAGCCCTAACCGGAGAGGTTAATAGAGCTCCAAGCAATATGGACAACATACTTGCCTGACAACATTAGCTCAAAGGACCACATTTCCATCTGCCAAAACATGGGAGTGCAAAAGTCATTAAAGAACAGGAGTTCTGTAAAATATGGAAATGGGCACTGATAAGAGGTAGGACCACCAAGCTTGCTCTGGACTGGCCGGGAAGGAAGAGTAGGCTAAGTGCTTAAGAATCAAACAATTCCTGCATTTTTTTGTACCCCTATTATGTTCTATAAACTTTTTCATAATTCAAATAGCAAGAACATTTTACCAGTATATATGTTGGTTTACCTTTTCCTCTCTCCACTCCCTTATCCGATTTCAATCTAAAATGAAGAATTTGTAATGAAAAACTCTAAATTTGAAAACCGAACATGATTTCTATATTCAACAAAATAAGGAGACCAGCACAGCACCCGAAAGCTCATTCTTGGATGATTCCTTTATTAATTATTTTTCGTAAAAGAGTAGAAGAATAATAATGATTCAGTCTAATGGTTCTCTTTTCCTGGGCTCCGTGATGAGATCCCGAAAGATCTCAGCTGTTAAATAATATAATTCTGTACGAAGTATGAACTTTTCAGTTTTATAGAACCTTTATTATAATGGTACAAAAATTTTTTTTTTTCTCTCCACGAAATGTTACGAAGATGTTAAGATTTTGTGATTTGCTCTTCCTCTGATGTAAACTGAACTTTACCACGTCATAAGACATAAATAGTTTTATTTGTTCAACTATAGAAAATTATTTGAGGTTTAGATTCCATATATATACAATATAATAAATAATCATGCCATTTAAAACTTTACCACCATATGGAATCTAAACCTCAATTAATTGTGAATGTTTGTGTGTTTTTTTTTTTTTGTTTTTTTTTTACAAATAATTAGTTACAACTGTATTTGTGTAATCCATGTTTAAGTGGGCTTAAACTACCCGAATTTACTGCTTAGATCTGTCTGTTAGCTAGATTAAATTTGTTTTAACAGTGTGATTGTAAAAAAAAATTATAGTCTTAGACAGGCACTATTCGCTTTTCTATTGTATGTTTAACAAATACTAAGATCTTCATAAAGGGGATCTATTGAAGTTGTTTTCATAAAATATTAAAATAAATAAATAGATAAAAAACAAATGCGACATTTTTCCGATCCTACCTAATAGAAAACAAAAATAATGTTCTATAAATTAACATGAAGAAAATATATGGACAGTTTTCCATCAACGTCATATACGTCTGGAACCAATCTGGTTATCTACTCGCAAAATTTCAGTTTTTCTTAATGAAATTTTCCGTGTGTAAGGCAAAGTGTATATGCAAAGTGTAAGGCTAAATACATTATTGACTTTGGAGAGGTTTGCTTTATGGTAAAATCCGAATTGTCTATTAGGTAATCCCCCCCCAATTGGTGTGGGGATTACCTAAAAGTCACGGTCGTCTACAAAAAGTTTTATTGGCGTAGTAGGGGTATTATTTAGTTTAGAGTATTGAAACACTACAGCTTTTTTTAATTAAAAACATTTATTTTAGGAATGTCGCCGAAAACCAATTGAACAATCAGGATTGGGGCTTTTCTTAAACCCTAAATATTAATAAAAGTTTACAAGCCATAATTATTATTTTTTTAAATGAAAATCAACATGTCGCTTTTTTAATTAAACAACGATAATGAATTGATTTCGTTTATGAGTAAGTTCGGACCAATAGTATCTGAAGTTTACCTTATTCTAAGTGCTCAAGTACAAATATTCATTAATTATAATCCTGAGGAATCTGCTTACCTTAAACTGAATTTTTTTTATTAAAGGCTTTTTAATATATAAAAAAAATGGATAAGGTTTTTGTCATGAATTGATTTTTTTTACTGTGAAATTGATATCATTACAAATAAATTTTAATATTTTGTAATAAAAACAATTAAGTTGTGTTATCCGGTCTTCCCAGCTAAAGTATCTTGGAACAGGCAGATATTACCACCGTCTTTGATGGCTTCCTCCAAGGCGTACTCGTTCATTAAGACACTGATTATTATCAGAATGCCTGTTGTCCTACTTATTTATGCCTATACGCTTGCAGTAATACTATTAATCATGAGCAATTAAATGCAAGGGAATAAAATAAAAAATCTAAACTGTCCCAGCCAGGGCTCGAACCTGGATCTCCTGCTATCAGGGCAAGCGCGTTAGCCATTTAAACCAGCGAGACTAGCCAGATAAGTTATCAAATTCCCAGCACTAGTGTCGAGAGTCTAACCTCCGAGAAAGACGAATATATCGTCTTATACTCGGAGGAGCTGACATTGTCAAGCTATTTATACGATACTCGTTATTTACTTTTAATNTTTAAATTAAACTTCCTCAATTACTCCTATGAAAAATGGGAAATATGCTCTATTCTGCGACAGGATTTTGTCCTTACTGAACCATGTAGAATCAATTCACTGATTGCTGCAAGCTTATTTTGCTAACGACATTCATTAAAAAATAAAATAAAATAAAATAAATAAATACTATTACTTATGTTTTGGTTTTCCATATTGTATATTAGTAATGCCTGAAGATTTAGAAGGTTTGTGTTTCCCGGAGGCAGGATTCGCTCTCACTGTCTCGCGGTGGCAGGCGTCCCGGCTTTACTCTCAGCGCCAAGACCTGGAGATGGTTTTTTCCCCTCCCATTCTGTTGATGATGGCCTGGACGAGGTGCCTCCTCTCGCCTGAACGAGCTCGCAGAAAGAGACCCGGCTTTCGGAGGAGTGTAGACAGCCATCTGGGAAGAAAAAAAAACTGCTTCTAAAGAATCACTAGCAGGGCGAGTCTTTATGTCTGTCCGCCTTGCTCTTCTCTCTCACTCTCTCGCCTGAAAGACTAAAGTGATCTCTATCTCACTCTCTCCCCTGCTCGCTGTTAATCTAGCTATCTCTCTCAATCTAGTATGAAAGAGGCGTAATGTACCCCCTCCCCACTCTCTCTCTCTCTCTCCCCTCTTTCTTTCCTTGCCTCTTCTATCCCTAGTTTTTTCATCCATATCCTCCAAATACCTTTTGACTATCCTTTCTACACTGACTCTACCTTTGTTTTCATCCCTTAACATTTCTTTTCCTTTTTCCTCACTTCACTCAATATTCTCTTTCTCTCACTCTCTCTCATTCACTTTATGTTTCATACTCTCATTTTCTTGCATCAATATCCTCTAAATACATTTGGCTACTCTTATCCTGATTCTTTTTTTATATCTCAGTTATCTTTCCTCCATACAGTCTTTTATATAGGCTATTCGTAACATACGACTACACACACACACACACACACACACACACACACACACATACATATATATATACACACACACACACACACACACACACACACACACACACACACACACACACACACACACACACACACACACACACACACACACACACACACACACACACACACACACACACACACACACACACACACACACACACACACACACACACACACACACACACACACACACACACACACACACACACACACACACACACACACACACACACACACACACACACACACACACACACACACACACACACACACACACACACACACACACACACACACACACACACACACACACACACACACACACACACACACACACACACACACACACACACACACACACACACACACACACACACACACACACACACACACACACACACACACACACACACNTATATATATAATCAGATATCAGATACAGTGAAATTGAACAATACACATCCCTTAGGGAGAGTGGATATGGTAAATATCTCCTTTCCCAGTTAGATACGTTTCTTAATATAATTCATGTCGGAATTAGTTATATCTTTTTTTTTTGGATGTATATAAACTTCTATCCTCACTCAATACTCTCTATCAACTTCTCATCAAATCACTATCACATTTTCATCATCTCCTTTGACATCAGGGGAACGTTCTAGAAAACAGCAACTTGCCAGCTGTTATTAAACATTTTAACAGTTATTAAAACGGAACCTACTAAAACTGCTAACTCTCTCTCTCTCTCTAACTCACTCACTCTCTTTCCTTGTTTCTCCCAATCCTTTCTTTCTTCATTCATATCATCGAAATACTTTTTTGCTATCCAATTTACACTAACTCTGCCTCTTTTTCCCACCCTCCTCATATATTTTCTTTTTTTTAAACTCACTTCTCTCAATACTCTCACTCTCCGTCTTTCTCTCATTATTCAATATTATCCTTTCTTCTCAGGAATACTAAATCTTCACAGAATATTCCTTCTCCTATATTCCCATGAGAGTGAGTCTCAACCTTTCTCTCTCTCTCTCTCTCTTTCAGGAATCCTCCACTATTCTTCTGGAAGACCTCTGTCCTATCTCTGTCTAGTTATATGTTGTGGGGTAGGGAAAGGCCCCTCGTACCGGTAAGCCATTGTCGCCGATGAGGAGTCAGATATGGCGACACATAATAGTTGTCCCTCGGGGAGAAGGAATATGGCTTCTCTTCTTTCAATCTTCACAACTGGTCTGACCAAACATATTACTTAAAAAGAAAAGTGATAGAAACTATACTTGGATACATTTCTTAATATAATTTTATTCAAGTCGAAATTAGTTTCATTTATCTTGATAAATAAATTTGTAATATTAAGTATATATCTTTAACTCTTAGGTTTCATATATTTCTCTACTTAAGTAGTGAAACATGAAAAAAAAACTTGATAATAATATAATGTATAATTCAATATTTATTTTAATTCAAAATCATAAGAACTATTCAGTATTGGTTTGAGTTTAAAACTCAATAGTATTGTTTGAGCCATACTACTAGTAAACAATCCTTTTTTCTAATGTATAGAAAATAAATTTGAATAATATTTCTATAAACCATAAAGACGAATCTATTTTATTACCTTAAACTGAGTCTATTTTCACTCAAATGAATTAATGTTACTAACCCAAATAAAAACAAAAAAAAAAAATTAACAGAAGTATTTACCATTTCATCTTCCGGGTTGGATCGAGTCAAATTGTTGTTATTTGCCGAGCTTTCGCACATCATGTGATGGCTTCTTCAGGGCTGAAAAGAGAATGAGAGTTGTAAAGAGAGATTTTTAAAAATCCAGATGGTATATATTTACCATGTTTTATACACCAGGTGGTGTATAATCCCGGCTTTGTCCCGTCCTTGGGCGAAATCTGCCTTCCCATTGGCTGATACTGTGTTCTGGCGGCTGGTCTCTGGAGTAGTCAGGTAGCTGGTCACTGATTGGTTGGATCCTCTTGTCAATTAGCGCTGGTTTCCAGTTTTTGCTCAATCTGTATCCGTCTTCTCTGTTGATATTTTTCGGATTCTTGGTTATTTCGATGGCTTCTCTGATGGTTCGTCGATAGTAGTTGCTTTCCCGGGCCAGTATTGAGGCGTCTTCGAATTTGATGTGTTGGCAGGTGTTGGCGAAGTGTTCTGCTAGAGCTGACCTTTCTGTGCGTCCGTGTTTGATGTCTGCGATGTGTTCTTTGAGACGTGTGTCTATAGGCAAATACCAACAATTTGACTCGGTCCAACCCGGAAGATGAAATGGTAAATACATCTGACGACCGACGAAGCCTACGTGAACAAAAATTAACAGAAATTTTTAATTTAATGCAATTTTGTTGATTAAATAAAAATAATTTTGTAAAATTACTTAAATTCTCCTTATTTCAGATCATTAGTATAATAAAAATGTGTATTGGAATGTTCATTTTAATGTTACCTTATCCGTTTCATTGCACTTAAAATGAAAATTAATAAGGCTGTAATTTGAAAAAAAAAGTTTTTTATAGTCCAGGGATTCAGGTTATCGCTCACTTCAAATTTTTGGAAATTTATGAAATTTTTTGAAATAGCAATGTTTCGGAATCATTATTTAAGCGTTGTATAATGAATTTCGCTCATTTTTATTAACACTTGACATTTTAACTAATCTCTCACTCTCATTGTTGTTGAAATTTTCTTTAATTTTTCTCAGTTACGATCTAAACATTCTTTTCGTATTTAATTTTTTTAAATTTCAAAATTTATTTAAAAAAAACAAATTGGCTTCTAGAGTATTCTATTAAAATTTAAGTTCCCCCCCCCCCTCCAAATTATTCAGTTTTGCTGGTTATCTATTAAAAGTTTATTTTATCAATAAAAAATCTGTTTTGGGTTGATTAAATTAAGCTGAAGCAAAATTACCCAAGCTACAGTGACTATTATTTTTTTTACTCGCATTTGACATTTTAGAAAATCCCTGTACAGTTACTCCGATTTTTCTCAGTAAATATCAGTTAATTTTTTTTTTTTTTTTTACATATAACAGAGTTTTCTATATTCAATTTAAAAAAACTGAAATATTATTATGAGTTTAACTATTTCCTTCGCGATTCGCTAAAAGTAAGACAGTTCAGGTAATACATTTGCAATACATATATCCATATATTAACAAAACTAAATTTTGATTTTCTTCTATATCCAATCTCAATTTTATCTAATTTCAGTTGAAAACAAATGTGTCCGAGGATTTTCAGAATTAAATAACTAACAAGCAGAATACCGAATTATTGTCCATCCGACATAAGGCGCTTTCAGATTTACTAACTAAAACTTTTTTTATAATTAAACTTTTTCAAATTTATTACATTCTGTTCAATTAAAACATTTTGTAATTTGATACCAACAATGAATTTTAAAAAAATAATGACATTCAATGTCAATAACATGAGGAGAGGAGGTGACCAATAACACCACTCTCAAATTATTTACTGACTATGTCCCCAGGAGGTCTAACTAACTAAAACTAAACATATTTTCTACCTTAAATTAAGATGGAAATAAAATAATGAAATAGTCTTAAAATCCCAAAAGATCAATAAAGTTAATGACCCTAAGGATGGCAATTTAGTATTTTTCTTAACCCCCTTTCCCTCCTTCCTTGGAAGGAACCCTTTGAAGAAATTTAAATGAATAGTATAAGAACAAAATTTGATTTTTATGTTTCAAAAATGAAAAGGAACACCCAACTATCAAAATTCTTATTGTGTTCTATTATAATTATCGTTATTGAGGGTTTTTTTTTTGTAAAAATACTGCACTACATAAATTATATTAATACAAATTTTACATATATTTTGCTATAATACCATTATTTCATGAAACTAATAATAACAAGAAATTTATTATTGTAATCCGCAAAATAATCCTTTCTCTCATCCCATTGGGGCACAAAATAAATGTGCTTAACTATTATATTGTTTCTGCGCATTCCTGTACAATTTCTGTGTTCTCAAGCCAAGAAATTCGCTTTCTACCAATTCCTCTGCGCCTTTTTTAACATTTCATTATGAGCTATGAAGGATTCACTAGAGTTCTCCTCCATAATTTGTTAACTTTTCCATCTTTATGATGCACTAATATTTACTTAAAACTGTTTAGTTGCAGTCTGATCTCGAATGCATGTAGGCAATGCATGAACACTGCTGGTTTTAGGAGCCATGTCTTTGTTCCCAGTGGACTGTATTTATCACAATAAGTCATTTTTTTCAATCAATTTAAATTTTAAATAATGATTTTAGTTGTGGTATTTAATCCCTCGTTTATACAATAAATGCAAGGGATTTAGAGTTTTAAAAAAACCTTAAAGTGCGGGGAGTTGGAGAGATTATCTGGCTAGCATCGGTGGTGTAGTGGTCAGCATACTTGCTCGGAAAACAGGAGTTCCGGGTTCGAGTCCCGGCTGAGGTAGTAAGATTTATTTAATCCAACTCCCTTGAAATTCTTGTATAAATTTCAATTTTAGTTTGGTGCTGATTGACAAATGATTACATTATCAGAGCTTGTAAGGATGGGAGCTCCTTTTCAGTTATGAGCCTAATCCCTTTAGTTAATGATTATGTTTACCTAAGGGAAATAACCCTTTTCAGGCGTATTTAGGGGGGTAAGTGTAAATAGCCTGGAGCAGGTCAGATTTGTCTGCACCCTTTTGCCCTTCTTAGGGAAAACCCAGGAAACGACAATTCTCTTTATTTTGCTGAATGAGTTCACTCTTGATTCACGTGGACTCCAGCTGGCTTATTTTTACTTTTTTTAAATAAAAAACTGAGATAAGGGTGGACATTCATAGATAGTCCAATCTAAATATCTTAATTCCCATTGTTCACGTAGGCTTCGACGGTCGTCAGTTGTATTAACCGTTTCTTCTTCCGGGTTGGACCGTGTCAAGTTGTTGTTAATTGCCGAGCTTTCGCACATCATGTGATCGCTTCTTCAGGGCTGAAAAGAGAATGATGAAGAAGCCATCACATGATGTGCGAAAGCTCGGCAATTAACAACAACTTGACACGGTCCAACCCGGAAGAAGAAACGGTAAATTAATTCCCATTTCTTCCAGCTAAGTTTAAGTTGAATTATTTATTTGTTTTTTCTTTCCTACGACACTTAGGGTCATGGAGAGAGAAATCGTAGTTAAAACTAACCAGAATTCTAATTTGTTTTCTTTCAAAATTTGTTTTCTTGCGCCGTTTTAGCTTTTCGATACATTTTAAACCGAATTTATCCACTTAAAACTATATATTAGATTGTAACTGGAAAATTTATCCTTGCATATGGCAATATCATAGAAATAAACCCAAATGCTGTACACAAATTTATTGTCTTTGAGAGTTGGTGGACTCACTGAGTGGTCATCGAAGCAATCCTTATTTAACAAAATTTGTTTTAAAAGATCTTTAAGGATAATGACTAATATTTCTTTTCCTTCCTGGGCATATTAAATAAATACTTCATATTTTTAAATATAAGCAAGTAAGTTAAGCCTTATCTTATTAACTCAAAAGGTTCTGAAAGGAAAATACTAATTAAATCACTGTTGATATTTTCAATATTTCAAANCCGTAATACTGGTAAATAATTATTTATCCAGTTTTGATCAATCCTATGTTCGATAAACACAACATATTAAATAGTAACGGTCATTACTACAACATATGTGAACCTGCGTTTTCCGACCACAAGGGCATTTGAATGACGTGATGATCTCTCCCTATTTTCCCTAGGGGTCTCCCGGCTTCCCAGGTGGGCGAATTAACTCGCAGCAACCGATAGAAGGCAGACAGAATGCAGACAGTTTTGTCTATCGTGTGGCTAGCAGACCTCCAGGGAGAAGTTTCTGATACGGTGGGATTGGAGCAAACGCCGTGGAAGAGGTCAGCAAACGTCTGGCTAGTGATCGGAAAACACGGGTTCGAGTCCGAAAGAATTGTTTTCTTTAAAAAAAAAAAGTTGCAAATTATTTTAAAAGGATCTAAATTTTCATAATTTTTAATTTTAACTTCACTCCGAAAGGCAATCTATTAATCTATTCACGGTAAATGCATGAAATCTAGGAAAATACACAAATTAAACTATTATATATATATATA
>KZ807325.1:150383-163736 GCA_000696205.2 Oncopeltus fasciatus | reverse complement strand
AATAAATAATTAATAATAATTATTTAAAATTAAACGGAACTTTTACATTACCTATATATAGTGATTATCATAATAGGAATGAGATGTTCCCAGTCTTATCAGGAAAAGACTTGACAAACTCACATTAACTGGAGAATAGACTTAGAGTAGTTGAGTAGTTATTCTGTTGAGATTCCTTCAGGTCTTAACGGTTCCTTGATGAGGTTCTCGACACCCAGAGATCCTCACAAAGAACAGCTCCCGAACCAGTTAACCCGTTAACTCTTCGCCGAGGCAACAGTTTCATCTCCGCCATTGTCCGGCGGAGTCTCGTGGAGGACTCTGCCTGAAGAGGCATTGATTGCTGCGTCTAGTGGGTCCCCCCTCTCACGTTCGGACGCGTAGCCAACGGAAATCCAAGTGCTTCCCCGACCGAACTGCGACAATCGCTCCCAGCCCTGGGATCTATGAGCGGGTTCTGTTTGTGGGGAGCTGACATGTCGGGGAGAGCGGGATTCGAGTACCACTCCAGCACACTTTAGATGTTTCCATCTTTTGTACCGGGACTCCTTTTGTCTTAGCCTGAACGTTATTTCCGATTCATTAGTTGAGAGCCACTCCACTCCCCAGCTCTCTTCACAAACACATTATTCTGTTTACTTCCCAGGATGTTATTCTTTTGCCAAAGACACTCTGACAAGTTCCTTCTGCAGATTGACGGTCCACTTCAAACCGAGCGGAGGTTGACCTAAGTCGGAGTTAAGAAGGTAAAATAACTATCGTACCTTCTGTAATCCGTCTTCATAGGTCTGCATCCTCCGAAGAAGATGGTTTGCAGAAACCAATGAATACGGATTACAGAAGGTATGATAGTTCTATATTCATTGGTAGTTATAATCACCCTTTAAGGTAAAATAACTTTCGAAATGACCTGCCACGCAGGGGCAGCGTACAGATTACATGTCCTTTATTAAAGAAGGACATATATAACATTTGATTTAATCTTAAGAGCTGATAAATACCGTGAAAGAAAAATTTAGGTTGCTTACAGTCCGATCGGTAAGGAAGAGGGAAACAAGGCTTCTCAATTCATTCTTAAATTATCTCTCATATTTTTCAACTTTTGTATAATTTCATAGATCTTAAATGCTCTAAAATTAAATTCTAAGCATTTATGTTCCATAAATTTCCTTATAACACCAATAATAGCGAAGTTATAGACGATTATTTAATTTGTTATCCGTTTTTAAGGAAAACGTGTTCGTTAAATATTTCTAAAAATAAGCTTAATTACCGAATTTATTTTATTATTATTTCAAAATGGTTGGCCCGCCAAATCATCTAAAATAAATTTGTATAATTTTTGCTAAATATCCATTTTTCGTTAAAATTACTATAAATGTTTCTTAACTTTCACATTATTAAAGATATTTAGGAATTTTCAGTTTAGCCTCTGTCTTACTTGCTTCTTCAATTTCGGTCATCAACTAAGTTATTCATCTAATGATTTGTGGGATGTTGGCTTCTTTATTTTAAAAATATCAGACGCTAGAGCGATTAGACAAATATATATGTTTGTTTATATTTTAAGTTTCATTAAAGTATGATTGGTGAAGATCTTAAGAAATTTTTCAATAGCCGTACAACATGAATTCCTCAGGGAAATCTGTTAATAAGGCAGTCTAAGCACTATGATGTGAGTCGGAAGGAGTGTGAATGTACGCCATGATTGCAAAAAAAAAAAAAAAAAATTCCAAAACCATTTGGTTTCTTTTCTTCTTGTCATTGCTGTCATTGGGCCAAATTTTCTCACTGCTTTGCTCTCTAAGCAGATTTCTTATGAAGAAATCAAGCTATTCACAATATGACATGACTTTTGTAAAATTTCAAATGATCATTTTCCGATTAAACATTGAATATATATATATAAACACACAATCAGACATTTACAGACGCGTACTATTCTGCGTAGTTTTTAAAATGATGAAATCAAATAGTTAAATGATTTCAAAATTGGTAGTAGAAGGAGGTTTAGAGGAAAACTGGAGTATAAAATCCTAATATCTACGTTATTATTGACGTTCTTAAAAGTTGAACTAAATATGTATAAAGTGTAATTTTAAAATATTAAAATTCTATTGTATTTAAAAAAAGGAAAAAAAAAAAAAAAGAAAACATATTAAGAAAGATATTTAAGAGTTTGATTTTGAGTCTTTGATGGGCCTTGTTATCTACATTAAAATATGAAACGAAATGAGATATCAGGTCATTTCATTGCTAAAGGAATTTATTCTTAGAATAATTGAGGTTAAAGGGAGGCAATACTTCAAAATTTAAATATATAATAGTTGTTAGTTGTTTTACGAAAAGGTTATAGAATGTTCATGTTACATTGTATTATTATATTCAAAAAAGAAAAACTCTTGTTACGGAAGAAAGTTCTGAATACGAAAACAATGGGTATTCCCCAACTTAACTTTCCTGTCCTGTCTAGACTAAACATTAATGGCTGTACTTTTCACATTCTCTGTTCTCTCTGACTTTTAAATCAAAGTTGCTTACTTATTCCTACTTATTCACGTAGGCTTCGACGGTCGTCAGATGAGAGTTAAAGAACTCTCTTTCTCTTTTCAGCCCTGAAGAAGCCATCACATGATGTACGAAAGCTTGGCAAATAACAACAACTTGACACGGTCCAACCCGGAAGAAGAAACGATAAATATTCCTACTTGTTTCCATCTTTAATGCAAAATGGGAAATCTCCTTAGATTATGAAACTCCAGAGCGACGTACATTTTTGTTTGTCAATCCCGTTATTTATAGTAAAAATTATGAATCCCTCTGTTTTAACCTCTCGCCCAATATGGAGGAGATGCATGTTTGAAATGTGTGCAAATCCATGTTTGAAGGCTAGCTGCTTGTTCCTGCACTGCTAACACATTTTTGAATTCAAAATTAGGAGTTACTTGTAATGTCTTGTGTTCAATTTGTTGCAGTATTTCAATTGGGTCTTTTCCGTTCAATTTCAGAATCTTTAGTTTCTTGATCAAAATATAAACAAATATGATTAGTGATATTAGTACTCGGATAAATAATATTTGGTTAATTTTATAAATATTATTTATTTTGTGGTCTTTAATCCCACGTAAATTTAGATAATTTTTAGTGCAAGGGAACAGAATAAAAAATCTAACTGTCCCAGCCAGGACACGAACCTGGATTCCCTGCTATCCGGGCCGGTGCATTTGCCACTTATGCTACCGAGACAAGTCTGATAAGTTATTAAATTCCCCGCACTAGTGTCGAGAGTCCAATTTAATAACTTATCAGACTTGTCTCGGTAGCATAAGTGGCAAATGCACCGGCCCGGATAGCAGGGAATCCAGGTTCGCGTCCTGGCTGGGACAGTTAGATTTTTTATTCTGTTCCCTTGCACTAAAAATTATCTAAATATTTGGTTAACTATAATGAAAACGTATATTTGGTATTTGCATTTTGAATCATGGCTTTATTTAAATTATATGATGATTTAAAAAAATAATGTTTTTTTTCTTTAAGAAAAAAGCCTGTTCCATAAGGAAAAAAAATACCGAAATGATCACATTATGAAATTATATAAGAAAGAGAAAATGTTTAAAAATGGCGATGTCACAGTTCAAGTTGCCGTTTGGATACTGGCATTAGAGAAGGTACGTGGTTCTTTGGTTCAAAACTTTCTTTAAATTCGGCAACAAAGTTCATTTATTATCATACCTTCTATTATTCGTCTTCATTGGTTTCTGCAAACCATAATAATAGAAGGTATGATAGTTCTATATTCATTGGTAGTCATAATAACCCTTTAGATTATTTACCTAAGTTCATTTATGTTTCGACAAAAAAGTGTACAACCGCAACATTATGGCAAGAGGAATTAGATATGCCTGTGGAAACTGATACTAATTGGAAAAAGGAAGGTTTGCGCAGAGATTCGTTCGTCAGAAATCCAATCAGGATGGGAGAAAATGGAATGATTATAGAAATTGATGAATAGTCTTTTATTATAATGTGAGTCGATTATATTCACAACAGTGGGTTTTCGCTGGGATATCCCGGGAAACAAAATAATATTTGGTCTATGCAGTGTCTAACAGAAACGAATCAACCTTATTAGCTTGTATCATACTTTCTATTCTCCGTCTTCATTGGTTTCTGCAAACCTTCTTCTGTTGGCGAGCGCTTTCGGACATTGTCCATCTTCTTGGCCGAATACATTTGTTCACTGTCACTGTCTGTATTCAACATTCAGTTGAAATCAATGAAGACGGAGAATAGAAGGTATGATAGTTCTATATTCATTGGTAGTGAAAATAACCTTTTAGATTATTTACCTTATTAGCATGCATTAAAGGAAGAATTCATCCACAAATATCTATGATGTCAGATTTATAGAGTAGGCCAACTCTATAGATATCATTATTATAATAATAATAGGAGTTATATTATAACAGTTATTCATTAACAGTAGCTCGTACTCTACGGGCTGCAGCAAAATGAAGAAATAAATTAGAGACTGAAACTAACTAAGATCATCATTGGACTCTCATCAATGTGAAATTATGTAGAGACACAGGAACAAACAAATCTTTTTGAGGCAATCTAGCGTGGATATATCAACACTTACATCATGTGCCTTGTGTTTGTAGAGTTTTACTTTAAGTATTAAAATATAAAGACGCTTTTAACTAGTTTAAATTCCATATGTTAAGATTTCTACATGGAAGGTGTGTGTGTTCCACTGCTGACTAGAGAAGGGCTTCCTTCTGCATAAGGGCCAGCACTAGACAGCATTGCCTCCGGGAAGGGCGCAAGTCAATGCGATGCTTTGGTATCGTCCTGGGAACGAGGCGGGAGGCAGAGCCCGCATCCCTTCAAGGGCTCTCCTAGAGTCCTTTAGTCAGGACCCGCATGTCTCTGTTTGGGTGTTGGTGTTTTTGCCGGGACTCGAGGGCCTCTGCTTCTTCGACACCTGGGACAGCTAAGCTGAACGCCACATATATCTGCCTTGAAACGCAGGAGGGAAAGAGTGTCGTTCAAGGTGACACGGGCTACGGGCGCCTCCAAGTGAAACGGATAAAACCAAAACAATGATTGTAATTGGTTATATGTGTATATGAACTTGCCGTGACATCTAATCACATATATACATATAAACTAAGTGTTAAACCGCTTTGAGTGGCCTTCGAGTATTATTCTGGAGAAATTAGTCAGGGTTTCGGGCAGGATCAGAAAAATAAAATACTCCTAAATTATTGGGTAATTTTTTTTTTACTATTAATGATAGACCGGACAAAGATAATAACATTTCCTTAAATTATAATAAAATTCAAGGGAAAAATTTAGGTTTATCAATCACTGGCGTCTGCCTTTCCGACTCTTTTTTGAAGGGGTTAACTCGATCGTTGATACATGACTTTGAAGTTTGCCGACTAACCTCCTCCCACTCTCTGTCACCGTTTGACTCTCAGTTTAGTTCTGCACTCTGAGATGTGACCATAAACATCGCTCGGAGATCTCTCCAGACAACACTATCGCCCTGTTGATGACCTACAAGTAAAGTCGAAACTTCAACAATAATAAAATAATTACCCAATAATTTTGGAGTATTTTACTTTTATGATCCTGGCCGAAACCCTGACTAATTTATTGTGATTTATTGAACGCACAAAATATTTGATAAACCCCCACTTCTATTCTTCTTACTGAACATAATAAGCTATTAATTTTACATTTATAAGGGATAAGCCGAATTCCATTATGAAAAAAACAACTAATAATTTCAGCTTCTAAGGTTTAAAATTTAGTTCTGGTGAAACCCCCCCCCCCCCTCCAATTGTTCCATAGGCTGTGTAACTTCTAAAATACTTTTATTTTATCAATGAACGAATCTATCAATAAGTTGCATTTAACTAAATATAACGTATGATTACCGGAAAAAAAGTTTGACACTTCAGATAACTTCTAACTTACATTAGCACAATTTCCTCAATAACGATATAATCCCATTGTTTTGTATTTAATAGCTTCAAGCTGAGTTTCATTGAGAAAAAAAAAATTGTGGCTTCTATGATGTAAAATTAAAAACTTCTATAGCCTTGAATGATGGCTTGCAATGTAAGCCGACACGTTGGCAGATAATCCTTTATTAAAAAATACACTTTTGTTAAATTTGTATTTTTTTGGATCTACCTTGACCGAACCCCAACTAAAATCATCTAATAATAATATCTACGGTCAAAAAACTCCTTTTGAACATTAAAAACTTCAGTTCAGGTGAACCCCACTCTGCAAAAAACATAATAAATATTTCTTTTATCAACACTCTCATCTGCATTGATATTAGATGCCTTTTTGTTGGGGTTCGGTCAAGGTAGATCCAAAAAATACAAAATTTAAAAAATGTGTATTTTTAAAATTATCTGCCTATTGAGTTTCATAAACCTGCATTGAGTTGCATTACACATTACGCCTCATATATATATAAAAAAAAAAAAAGAAAAAAAGTTTTTTTACGCGCCCATCCCCCTTTCCTAACGGTCGGATTTTTCACTAATAACCCTACTCTTTCTTTTTGGATTTTACAGCTATAAGCCGAATTTCAATGAGAAAAACAGAAATCTGCATATGTTGACATACTTACACAAATACATACATCTTTTTTTGGCACATGGAAGGCAGGATCGAAGAAAATATCAAAAAAGTTTAAAAAAATATTTCATGAGAATATCATCAATAATTACATGCCTTCGGAATTCGCTAAAAATGCTAAATAAGGTGCATTATCTTGGCAAAGGACGACTTTTGCAGTATATAACGCCAATTTTGCAGAATTTCACCAGACCTTAACCTGTTCTACACTGAAGAATCTAAAAATATAATCAGTTAAAAATTAAATATATGCACGCACTCTTGCATCTGCAATTTTTAATACAATTAAATCGAATTTGGTATCTAAGCTTTTTATTGAAACGGCGTCATTTCTTAAGAAGCTGGTGATACGTGAACCCCAAGCTTAAAAAATAAATATTTGTTGGAAGGCAAAAGAAGTAATTACTTCTACATTCATATATTCATATAATAATTCATATAATAAGTAATACATCTTATATTCACCCAAGTACAACGACTGATGACATTGAAACTGCTTGGCATGGTATCGGTAGGGAATACTCTATTCGCAGCGGAGATGTGCAAAAATGTAGGTTTCATAAAGAAAACCTGCAGAGTTTTGGAGAAAGGAGAGCTGGCTGAAAGAAGCTAGTTACCGACAAAGCTCGGGGTTGCTGTATCCCCGGATGGGAGACAACAATGGACTAAAATCTCCGAGGCAGGGCCCTTGTAGTGGGGTCGTTATTAGCTGGAAATGGCTAGGTTTTTCCACCTTGCTAAGCTCCAGCAAGTCTGCAACGCCCAGGTAGAGGGGCTTATTGTGGGAGTGCAGCAAACAGCTAATGCTGTGACTTCTCTCCGTGTGTGTCCTCTGTGGTATCTCCACGGCCAGGATGCTGGGGAGAGCGCTCAACATTCTACCGTAGGCTAACGTCTGTACCACAACGCGACTTTATGTATCTATGTATGTATATAATACATTGTATGCACTCGCTATTGCGTCTACAATTTTTAATGTAATGAAATAGAATCAGGTATCTAAAATTTTTATTGAAAACTCTTAAAATAATTCAATTTTGAGGTAAATTTGTTGAACGTCAAATTTTGTGAATGGAGGATTATCAGGAATTCAGTCTTCCTGAAGAATTAAAAAATAATTTTTGACCAAAAAACGCTTCGGCCAGAATTTCAGGCCTTCGTCAGGGCTGAATATGAAAAGGAAGTATACAAAAATAATATATAAACATGTCTATATGTCGTAATCTAACAAAGAATGAAAATGGCCATGTGTTGGCTAAAATAAAACTTTTATGTTTACAAATTAGTTTTTAATTCTACAAGAAGACCGAATTCCTGAGAATCCTCTCTTCTTAAAAGAAGTCATTTTCGGTTGAATTTGAATGAAGGAAAGTGGGTTTTTGGAGGGAGAGCAAAGTTTAATTGTAATACATTCGTTATTATTGCTATACGAAGAATGTACTTAACTTTTTTATTCAGTAACTTTCAAATATTTATATTCTTTATTAATCTTTTCCTAAAAGTGAATATTCAAGTATTTAACAAAATAAGTTCGGGGGTTATTCGAAAGCTTCTTATTGGTATTTTAATTAAATTAAGACCAAAATTTAAAATCTTAATAATTTCACTGATAATAGCGTAACGAAAAAAGGATGTTTTAAAACTTATTAAGTATAAAATGTAATTTTCTAACATTTATATGCTATAAAAGTAAACTTTAGAAAGATATTTGAGAATGTAAATTATTCAAGAGCTGATAGGGCCTCCCACTTTTAAAATATATAAATTAAATTTCAGTTTTCAAGGTATTTTTTTTTTTTGTTGGTTGAAATCGTATGAGTTATTGGTGTAACGAGAAAAAACATGATGCAGATTCATGCAAAATTAAATTTTATACTATTTATTTTCTGGTATAAAAGGAAAATAGTACAAAAATAATTATATTTAATTTATGAAGTATAACGGCTGAGCGCCAACCTCATCTTCCTTATCTGTTGAGATAGAAATAATTCCATTCTTCAACTTCATTGTTAATTTTAGATTTTAAAAGTCATTTTTAGAAGATACTTATCGATTTATATCTGCTTTAATGTAATATGGGAAATCTGATTAGTTCAGGTAGCTCCTACATGCCAGTCTTTTGTAGATATTACTGAAACAATCCTGAGTTACTTTCAAATGGAAAGAGACACAAAAGTTACGTCATTGGGTTTTTTCCTTTGAAACAAAGTAAAATAATATTGTCATACCTTCCATTCTCCGTCTTCATTAGTTTCTGCAAACCATCTTCTGTTGGCGAGCGCTTTCGGACATTGTCCATCTTCTGGCGGAATACATGTGTTCACTGTCACTGTATTCGGCCAAGAAGATGGACAATGTCCGAAAGCGCTCACCAATAGAAGATGGTTTGCAGAAACCAATGAAGACGGACAATGGAAGGTATGACAGTTCTATATTCATTGGTGGTGGAAATAACCTTTTACATTATTTAAAATAATATTACTGAATCCTTTTATGTACACCTATCGATTAGTAGGGATTTCTTTGGCAAAAGTCACTTTCAGGTGTGTATTGAATCCTGGGCTTATTTTTGTTAGTTGGTATTTACTGACTAGCATTCACAGAGAACAGGAAGGTTTGAAGTTCCAAAACGCTCTTTATTTCTGGAATTTTCCAAAACTTTTATTTTTTCTGTAGGGAGGGAGGGAGGTAGGGAGGAAGAATGAGAGGGAGGGAGTGAGGTAGGTAGGAATAATGAGAGGGAGGGAATGAGGGAGAGAAAGAGAGGGAGGGAGAGAGGGAGAGAAAGAGAGGGAGGGAGAGAGGGAGAGAAAGAGAAAGAGAGGGTGGTGGGTATATATATATATATATGTTATTTATATTATGTTATTTATTACCTAATTTGGTAATTATTGATTGGAATCAGTATAACTATTGATTAAAGAAAATGTCTTGAGAACAACAAACATTTTTTTTTAAATATGCTAAAAGAAAAAATAGGTTTAGAAGGCTAGACAACATCATATTGACGTAACAAAATGGTAAACAGTTTTGACCTCGTCAATTCCCCTACTTAATTCCCCATTAATGTTTCAGGAAATTCCTAGGACGATTGAAAGTATTTGGGCTGGAGTAGGTGTTAAGAAGCATTATGGACACAAATGAGTTTTTAAATGATTTCAAATTAACCCGCACCTTTAATAATGAAGAAAACTGTTATTAATTGGGACACGCCGAAGTCGAGGGTTCGTTGTCATTTGCACAGTACGAGGAAGACATTCTTCAGTTGTAACGTAAAAGTAAGGTGTGTCACAATGCGTCAGTCAGAAAAGATTTGCTACTCAGGTTTTTGAACGAGACGTTTGTGAATTAAGGATATATATAATGCCTATCACGCGGCACTAGCATAAACTAAGCTGATTTTCCATGATTCATTAAAATGAGGCTTTCACTTAAATGATTGGTTGGTAATTTGAGCCTAAACCTGATGTAAAACACGAAGGAATAAGTAAATGCTGTAGCAATCGGGAGGAGTAAAAAGTATGTATTTAACCATACAAATTACATTTTTAAATAGTTTTGACTATCTTGGAAATTTTATGGAACGTAAATGTTATATAATTACATTTTTTTTACCTAATATACAATCATACATAACTATTGGAATCCGTTGCACTAAGCTGTTTTCCGCGTCCTATTGGCGAGCGCTTTTGGCAACGGTCTGTCACCCTCTGGTCTTACATTGTCTTGTACACTTTTTCGGGCGAAGTTCGATGTCCAACGAAAGATGGACTTACTAGGTATATAAAAATATACAAGAATAAAACATTAGGCCATACTCTAAATAACAAAAAGCTTAACGAATATTCAGACCGCTAGTCTCACTGAAACGGGAAAACAAACTATAAAACGAACTAGGACGGAATAACTTTTATAAAACGCACATTACCAATACAATTCAGACACCCGTACATAAATACAATCACATGATTCATACTCATTGAGCATATATTCATATACTCCTTTATATGCTCTACTACATTTAACATTTAATGCTAGGATGCAATTGTAAAAGTTGTATAAATGTGAAATATGAATGTATAATTGTAATATTAATTATACAGTATCAAATTTAAGTTAAATTAAATAAGAAAAAAGGTCATAACGTTTATAGATGGCATTTTTTACTATTACTCTACTTTAAATTAATTTAATGATACTCTATTTTAAATAAATTAAATTAAATTTTAATGGACTGAAAAAAAATTAAAAAAAATTAAGAAGACAAAACAATCCTTTTCGCAGAATCTGCTAAAATTAAACAGACTCTCCTCATGTTTAATTATAAAGAGATTAAAGTCGATTTTAAAAACCAAAAGTATCCTTTTGGCCAAAAAGAAATTCCTGGGGAGGGGGGATCGCTGAAACAACATAAAAAATTAGCAGGATTTAAATTCTAAAACTACTATTTTTAGAAAATATTTTCATAGAACTTAAAATAATAACAAAGTGGTTTATTGATTATTTAATTTAATTTTTCTCTGTATTTTTTCCCTTCTCATTTAGTTTTAATCGAAATGGAACTCTATTAATAAATTGTAAAACGAACTCGGAATGTATAATTCATTTTTCACATTTTAAAAGATGGGGACCACTCAACACTCGAATTTACAAACTTAAATATCATCCTTAATAAGAGATTTTTTTTAAAAAAACGTTAAAGAATATAAACATTAGAGAATTACATTTCACATCTATAATTTTCAATGCATTTTTTCGAAAAGCTACTTAGAACGAAGTTATAACGATTCAGTAATTTGTTTCTCTTTAAAACCTTTCTTCCCTTCTACTGATTTTTTTTATTATCAAACAAATTTTTTATCATGTTGTAAAAAAATTTAAATTCCGAATTTAGTTTCCGAATTTTAGTTTTAGTTATATATGTATTTGTGTGTACCAAACTTTTAGTTTCAAAAAAGGATCGATGAAAAACGAATACATTTTTCATTAGTCTTATCACGGTACAAAAGTGAATATTTTGATTTTCTAAAGGGAATTTAACCATTTTAATGATACTATTTTAAGGGCACCTAAAAAATATATATTTGGGGTGCAAGGAATTGATATGGGAGGGGAAATGCAGTTATGAATAATTTGTATCATATGTGTTGGACCAGGATGCAAAAAGGTTATTTGAGTAATTTGTACAAATTTTAAAATCCATTTCTTGACAATATATTCATTATTATTTACATAAAATACAAAAAGCATATTGCACTAAGAAAATATACATGTAATACAATAATTATTATAAATATATTTACAGTTATATAAACCTATTTTAAGGCACAGCACACAATATGAAATTCTTTTTTGAGTATGAAATTGAAAAAAAAGAAAGAAAAGAAGTTATATTAGTGCTCGAAATAAATATATGCTTATTTATTTATTAATTTTTTAACGTGATTTTATAATATTGCCGTTTAATTATCATTGTTAATTCATCATAATATATTTATTTCTTTGTTGTCGTTTTGACTCTTCCTGGTTTTCTAACAGATTTTCTAATCTGTAGCATAAATTTCACTCAGCGATTTGAGAAAATTCGCTCTCATCCTCTTTGGTGAGGTCCTGCAGCCCAGGTCAGAGCTCCGAATTGGACTGGTACATGTCGCAGATGATCCTCTCTATGGGTATGGGGCCGATGGTCCGCCTGAAGAAGAGCTCCTCGATGGCGGAGGGCGGTACGTGCCTGAGAGACGGCAGGTGCAGGAGTACCGAGCCGAACCTGTACGGCCTGTCCGGGTAGACTGCGGTCATGTACTTGTTGAGGGCGACTTGGGTGTGGTCCTGCAGGGCTGCCACCCACGCCACGTCCGTCAGGGATTTGCTGGGGTCGTCCAGGGCTGAAACACAAGACACACATTTAGCCGAGATGTAGGGATCCTCCAGAAGTGGGCTTGACCATGTCCGAGTTCTACATTCAGCAGCCCTGAAGAAGCCATCACATGATGTACGAAATCTTAGCAAAGTACACCTTTCCGTCATGGTCAAACCCGGAAGAAGATATATACATTTGTAAATATTATTTTTTTTATTGTGGTATTTTATCCCACGTAAACTTTAAACATTTTCCCTAGAGGTGTACTCTTTCACTACGACACTGATTATTATCAGAATGCCTGTTGAACTACTTATTTGTGCCTATACGCCTAGAGCAATACTGTTACTTATGCAAGGGAACAGAATAAAAATTCTAACTGTCCCAGCCACGGCTCGAACCTGGATCTAATCCCTTGCATTTAATCGATTAAAATTTACGTACGATAAAATACCACATTAAAAAAATTATTAAATTAAAAAATAAAGTAAATAACGAGAGTCGTTTAAGTAGTTTGACAATGTCAGCTCCTTCGGGCATAATACGATGTATTTGTCTTTCTCGGAGGTTAGACTATCGACACTAGTGCTGGGAATTTAATGAATTTACTGGCCAGTCTCGGTGGTGTAATTGGCTAACGCGCTTGCCCGGTTAGCAGGAGATCAAGGTTCGAGCCCTGGCTGGGACAGTTAGATTTGTTATTCTATTTCCTTGCATTTAATCGTTTATGTATATTTAAATACATTAAATTATGTATGTGTGTGTGTGTGTGTGTGTGTGTGTGTTTGCGCTGTACGGAACGAAATAATATAATATATAATTTATAT
>KZ807325.1:95496-107643 GCA_000696205.2 Oncopeltus fasciatus | reverse complement strand
TTTTTTTTTTTTTCTGTGTTAGCCTCCCTTGCAACCACTAAGGGTCATTGGAGGGAGGGGCTATCTACAGGTTGCCACCCTATTTTAAACACCCATGGCTCAGGACAACCTTCTATATTATAAATAAAAGATTGACCTGGGCGGGATTTGAACCCGCGGCGTCAGGATTGCGAGACCCGTACGGATCCCCTGAGCTATCCCGGCGCCCCTCACACACTACTTTACTTCAATCGTTTCCTGCCTAACTGCCTATCTATCTATCTGTATTTTTATCTCTGTCTGTCTATTTATCTAGATATCTGTATGTCTGAACGAGCTTTACTGCCTTCTTCTTAATCATTGAAAATATATTCGGTATTTAAGCTACTTTTATCAAACCGATAGATAACTTAAAAAAGAACTTAAATCGGTTATATCGGGGGGTTGGGTTTAGAAAGAGAACAAAATTTAAAATTCTTATATGTTCAATATTAAGTATATTTGATAAAACGCAATAACAAAATATATCTAAGAATTGAATTAGGATGGCAGGTTTACCTTCTTATTTTCAATATATTAAAACCGAATTCGGTATTTTTGTCATGTCAATGAAAATCCTTGAAAGAATTTGATTATTAGTGACAACTTATGAGAGAAAGGTGGGTTTATAAGTTGATAATCGGAATATCTTTGTTGTTATTTGAGTTACGAAAAAGCTTAAAGAACCTAATGTATGTAAAATGTAATTGTGCAACCTTTATGTTCTATAAGATTTTTACAAAAAAAAACAACAAAAAAACTCTTTTTTAGTAAGAAATTTACGATTGTTGATGTGATATGTGTGTCCTTTCTCTATTTTTTCCGCTCTGTCTAGAGCTAACTTTAGTGGTCATACCTTATACACTCACTAAGCTTTGTAAGTAACATTTTGTCATTTACTCTTATTTATTATTTCTACCCTTAATGAAACATGGGAAATCTCCTTTGATTACAGAACTTTTTTTTTTTTTTCTAGAATCGAACTTCAGAATTTAGATATTTTTGTTCATAATTATACGAGTAGCAGAGAGCGTTTTCATGTGAGCTACGTAAAAGTTTGTGGTAATTATTAGGTGATAAAAATTATTTTCTGATTGATTTTTTTTTATAGTTTATTTATTTATTTATTTTATTTAGGGCGTTGCTGGCCCTAAGCAAACATTAGTTTTGATTTTGCCACGCCCCTCCGCCCGTAGACCGAAAATAAAAAATTAGATTTGACAGTGTCACCCGCCTGAATATTCTGAGGATTCCCTAAAAATTTCATCAAAATCGGCCCAGTCGTTTTAAAGTCCATGCGTAAAACATACATACACACATCCTATTTTATATATATAAATATATTTTTCCCCAACATATTATAATTTTCTAAATTCATTTTTTTATTTTAAAATTTTATAAACAATTTGTAAATTCTCCATGAATAATTTTAAATTTTTGCAGAGAGAATTGGGGCACCCGGGTAGCTCATCACGGATCCCATGAGCTACCCTGGCGCCCGAGTCCTTAAATCTATACTTTTTTAGTTTACTTTCTTAATTTAAAATAAACTTTTATAATCGGCCTGAAGAATTATAATCTCGATCAAAATATAATGATTGAAGTCGAAAAACACCTAGAAGCTTTAAATCCAGAGAAAAAATGTAAGTCTGTCGCTCGGCGTACTCAAGATTTTGGTCTTGCATTTCTTTAATATTATGCTAATTTAATGTGAACTTGATAAAAAAATCCCTTGCAGAATTTAAATTATGTTTTTTTCAATTTTAAGATAGGATTTTACTCCTAGGAAAAAAATTTCGAGATCTCCATTTTCTGTTCTTTTAGTGTTCTTAGCTCTATCGTTTATACGCAAAAGAGATGATATATTAATTCGCTCTAAAAATTGCAATAAATTTCAATTTTAATAATAAATGAAAATTTGGAAAGCTGCATGTTATGGAACGCAATAGCAACGCGAAACACTTGATTTGATTTTTTCCTTCTTCGTCGGAATGAAATCCTTTTGGCTGATTTTTTGTACTCAGATGGAATACATTCATTTTCATTTTACGTAGCCTACCTCCAGTTATGCGTTGGATAAAATTTAATGTATTATTTTCGGATTGAAGGGAGGCTATAAATCGGATACACTGTTAAATATGTAACAGTACATGTGTAAAACGTGTGCCTTGAACCTTTTATAATTCCATCTCATGAAACAGTGTTAAAAACTTTTTTTTAAAAGAATATCTGATACTTAAAAATGTAAAGAACAGACGTTCCCATTTATATAATATATTCTATATTTGGGCTTCGTTTAAGAGATTTGTTTTTTGGTGGAATCTAATATGGGACGGGGTTGTTTCCTTACTAAATTGAATAATAGCAACTATCTTATTTTTTATTAGTGTTATAAAACAGAAAGAAAGTTATCTTTTAATTACAATAATTTCTGTCGAGGCTCATTTGTAAAAAAATAAGCGCTGAAAATGTCTGGTTCAGAGTCTCTCCTTATGAGTCCTNAAAATTTACGTGGGATAATAAACCACTTTACAAAAGCGCTTGTTGAGGAAGGTTTTTGCAAATATAATTAAAGTGCTAAGCATTTCTCCCACACTTCCTTCCCGACCAGAGTAGAGCCAAGGTTTAGATATCTTTAATTTTTGAATTATTTCTTTCTCCGACTCATAAGATATTATTAGTTATGTATATCATAAGTCTCCTTAGTTTATAAAGCTCCTTCGAGGCTGAATTTTTATGATTTTTCCTTAGGTCTGAAGCCAACGAAAAGAAGTTAATTTTATTTTCTTAAAAGTGTATATAAATGGTTATAACTTTAATTATAATAAAATAAATAATTGAAAAGGGGAGAGGAAATAGGGGAGTCGCGGTTTCTATAAGCCCAGTGCAACTGGCATTTATGAAGAAAAGGATAAAAAGGACTGCAGAAGTCATGAAGGACCCTCAACACATGTCTTCCGCCACCTGCAAAGCCTGACTCCAGGGGAGGAACAGTCGACCACAGTCTGTGGTCTGCAGCCACCCGACAATGTGAGGAGAGTACGGAGCTAAACACAAAGAGGAATATGATGTCTAACCTAACCAACAAATCCATCACTAGTGGCAATGGATCCTTTCTCTTCTTCTTCTTACCTTACTCGAAGTAAAGATCTATCGTCTGATTTGTTTTCTCTGTCTTCCAAATTCCGCTTAGGAGGGAAACCTGTAACCCATACAGCAAGAGTTGGAGTGTACTCCTTATCTGGATAACAAAATTTATTTTTCTTTATTTTTTCTTATGGTATCCCAAGCACTATTAATGCCTTTTATGTGCAACAACAGATGACAATATAAGGAAGGTAGTTTATTAGGTTTACCGCGAGATTACGATATGAACAGTCGAAAGACGCACATGAAAGAAGAGGCCCGCAACACCGAACAAGCCTCATATAAATCCTCCTTGTTTATGCAGTGTCTTTTCTGAACGAATCCTCAGTGAACGAGGTGCGAGCGAGGGTGTGTATGGTAGAGCCAGGCCATTCAAACTCTCCAGGTCGACAATAGAATAGAAGTGGAGGCCGAACTGACGCCGAGAGCTACCACGGCCCCAAGACATACCAACCTTTGCTCCCCACCCCCCACAGATCGCATTGACTGGTGTGGCGGCGTTTTCGCTGGTTCGAATGTGACTAATAAATAATAAATATTTAATATTAAAAATAAAAGAAAAATAAAGAAAAAATTGAATATAATAGGTAACAAATAACAACTTACAATGTAGTTTCAGCAAGCAGCTTGGTCCTCGTTCACACCTGCGGTCCTTCCTCCAAAGCGGCCCTGAAATTAAAGGTCTTTAACTCGGCCAAGCGAAAAACCCAAAAATTCAGAGCACTTACCTTCTGGGAATGCGTGGCAGCCGTGAGTGGACGAGGAGTATTGGACTGTATTGTGAAGGGGAGGCGCATAAGGCGGCACGAGATAACAATACTTTTAGAAACTGAAATGGATACGTTAAACACTTTGTATACTACTGGAAGCAGATTAGGTGGAATAATAATTAAATGAAATATGTGGAGTTAACCATTACTGTACTGTAGAGGTTCAACACGTTTTTTAAAATTTCATATCTTCTAAACAACGAGTCCAGCTTTATCAGACATATTTTAAAACATTTAAAAAAAAGTTAATAAGATTAGAATTTTATTAAATTTTGTTAAGATGTTTTGAATTTAGATTATGATAAAAAAAAAATGTGACAATTTAGTAGACTGAAAATTATGTAAAGACTATAATGAATAATTAGATTTAAAAATATAATTTATTACACTGAGTAAACAGAATCTTCCCGAAGTGAATCTTTCTTATACACAGAATTACTACAAAAATTAGATTCTTTATTTTAAAACTAGAGGCTTCGGAGCGAGTGCTGACCAATGTATATATAGTTTTGAATGACTAATATAATTTTGAATGGCCATAGTTTTACATTATTCTGAATAATGAAAAATGTCAGAAAATTTACGCATCATGGTAAAATAATGACAAATAATGAGTGAATAATGACATTCCCTTTCGGGAAATCTGCAAAAGCCAAATTACTGTAGGAAATAACTATACCACCATGGGTGATTTTTTCCATAATGAATAATTAAATAAAAAATCAATAGTATTTTTATGATCAATATCTAGCTTTATGAGTATTTGGATAATAATTAAATATGAAAATTGAAAATCACTCATAACCGATAGAATAGTGCCGAGAAAAATCATATTTGTTTTAAAAATGGTATGACGTCCTGCTAAAAAAACGTAGAAATTTACTAGGTAACCTATAATAAATTCATAATAGAGAATTCTGAAGGAATTCAGCTAAAGATGGTGTTTTATAGCAGTTTTTTGAAAATTTCTACAATATTTTCTCCGATTCTACTTGCTAGACATAAAAATATTTTAACATGAACATATATATGGGTACGTTGGTGAGTATGTGTATGTTTGTGTAACGGCTTCATGTCACAGATCGGTTTTTTAAATAAAATGTAAAATGTAATAAACAATTACTGAGAGGGAATAGAATTAAAAAACTTATCTGTCCCAGCCACGATTCGAACCTGCATCTCCTACTTTCCGTTACACATAGCATTCCGGCCCGGCAAGCAGGAGATCCAGGTTCGTATCCTGGCTGGGACAGATAGATTCTATTCTTTCTCATTATTTGTTTAAAATTTACGTGGGATAATAAACCACATCCAAATAAATATTTATAATGTAAAATGTAGTTTTTAAATGCTTACAGAAAGACTAAACTTGTTCTAGGGCAGATTGAGCTAAGAGAACTGGGAATATCTGAAATGTCAAGTGTGAGTAGCGGGCTTAATATATATTTATATATACACGTATATATATGATAGATAACTTAAANTTTGCTCAGGTGGAGGGCTATTTAACAAGATTAAAAATTATACTCGTTTTTATGTTCAATATTTATATATAAGAATGAAGTGTGGGGGTCTATTTGTACCCAATATTTTAACATAACGTCTAGAAGTCACAGTCAGTTGTTTTTCTAAATGACATTTAGTATATTTAAAATTCAAAGAGCAAGACCGAGTTTGAGTCAATTCGAACAAATAGATGAGGGGGGATTACACGAGATGAAAATTTCAAATACAAATGTTCATCTACAATGTTACTGAGGAGTTTGCTTAGTTTAGACAGGCATTCTATATAATTAGGACAGAAATAAAATTGAGTCAGTTAAATACATTTTTGCCAATTTATTTATCTGGTAGATGTATAAATTGTTCAGCTTTTGAGTCTTGCACCAGAGGGTAGTTCGAGAATGCTGTCTTTCCCCTAATGTAGTATATACGAAATATATGTATTCCTACTAATTCAGCATTTCTAAAGAAATACAAAATAAAATGGCAAGCCTACCAGTGATGGCTGACATATGGCTTTGTCGGGTGACAGATGAAGGCAGGTTTTTGATGCGCCATTTGCAATATTTCTGCATTTCTAGAATACTATAATTATTCCCACGTTCTCGCTACGTTCCCGCCCACATTGCCTTGTAGTACGCCACAATTATTATACGTTCTATACCAGCACAAGAGCCCACGTCCAAGCACGCTTAATATTGAAACTTTTAACGTTTCCTTTGTAATTTATGCATTTATGCGTTCAACTGTTGTGACGGAATTAGGTAACGCCGATCTGTTACCTGTTACTTACTTACGATGTCCTATCTACCCAAACAAGACTTATTAGTAATATCCTTAACTGATTCATATGTTTAAAAAAAAAAATAATGAATGTGGATTGGGGATTTTAAAAAGAGATGAAACTGAATACTGGTTTATATACTTACAATTATTATTAGAAAAGTTATGGAAAATAATTGTTGTAGATGTATCTTTTTAATAGAAAGTACTTTAACATAATAAGTTATGTTATATAAGAAATTTAAGAATGTAAATAACACTAAAAGGAGAGTTTTTTTTACCGTAGATATTATTATTAGATGATTTTAGTTACAATAATAATTGACAATAATATAATACACAATTACCATAATGTAAAGTGATATTAAAAGTATGAATGTAGAAAGATATGTAAGAGAATTAAAAAAAAAATTACATAGCTTTCTACATTCAAACTTTTGATATCACTTTACATTATGGTAATTCTGTATTATATTATTGTCAATTATTATTGTATTCTCATGACATTGTATTTCTACAATCCTGAAGAGGGCTTACAATGTAAGCCGAAACATTGGCAGATAATCTTTTAAAAAACTTCATTTTTTAAATTTGTATTTTTTTTTTTTTTCTACCTTGACCGAACTCTAACTAAAATCATCTAATTGTGAATTACACTGTTTCTAGATAACTCTTTTTAAAAATTTTTGAGATACATGTCTTAGTTTGTATACTAATATAAGAACTATTTTATACTTGTTTGTGAAAAGAATAAAGACAAAATTTAGCAGTTGACAGTGGCCTTTTAATTTTTCTGTAAGGTGAAAAAAAAAAAATTTAAAACTTCCAAATATCCGTTTGACTAAAAGCATGTATCAGTTGAGGGAAAAAATTATTTCGTTTTGTTTTTATAGGTGGCTTTGATATCACTTATGTAATCCTTATTCAGTGAAGACAAAGTCCATTAAAATGGGAGATGGTACCTCCACTGGCATGATAACTGTGCTGGCATATATATATATATCATAGCATTGAGGGTGGAGATTCAATTTGATTACAATGAAAAGCAAAAATGACATTCAGTGTCAATCATATGAGGAGAGAAGGTGACCAATGACACCACCCTCAAATTATTTACAGGCTATGTCCCCTGGAGGTCACGGGGCCATCTTCGTTTGAGTCGAGGGGGAGGGTTGTAGGGGTTGGAGTTGGAAGACATGGTCTGTGCTAGTGGATTAGGATGGAATGACAGTTTACTGTGGAAAATGGTAAAGCGATATAAAATAAAGTCCTAAACAAAACGGATGTTAAAATCGTGGTGAAGGGATGAATTGGATACGTAATAGGGAGCATTTGCAATTATTCTCAAGGAATTGGATTGAAAGGACTGGATTATTTGGATGTTGAAAGGTATGGCGGCACTCTAGATGAAACCCAAGGTAAAGAACGGTATTTGAATATGGTAAAGGAATTTTGTTGAATTTCACAATTTCAGGGAAGTCTTTTTTCCGCAGTTGGAAATTATCTTGAACGCATTTTGCTTCATTGATTTTTATTCTCCATTTGCCACACCATTGTTTGATTTTTTCGAGGTGATCCTGAAGGATTTTGGAAGCAGTTTTAGGATCGGTATGGGAGGATAGGATGGCTTTGTCGTCCGCATATAGAGCTAAGAAGGTACTTGGATGGGTAGGGATGTCAGCAGTGTACAGGATAAATAGGATAGGTCCAAGCACACTACCTTGAGGAACTCCCGCTTCCACTTGATAGATATCGGAGTAATATAATCCTGGACTTCTTCATCTGCAATTAGATGATTTATTTCAGCTATATTTAAAATTACATCTATATCAGATGTTTAATACCCATTTATTCCTGTCATATGGTTTTCGATGGACATAAGTATTTTGTGGTGTCTGTATGCCATTCGATAATGAAAAAATATGTCAAACATGGGAGTTTTCCAAAAATAACGACTACCAACCTACCTTTATTCTTTTCTATATTTAAATTGAGAAAATTAATTTTGTTTCTTCACTTCCTTAGTTGGTTTTAAATAAATCATTTCATTAATAAAATAGGTTTTTATTAAATTTTAGAGATTCGTCCATTTATTCAAAAATTTCAACTGTTTGAACCACTTAGTGCTGTTTAAATTATATAAAATTTTAAAAATTGATTGTAATGTAAAATAATATAATTGGCTTCTACAGTACTGCCAACTGATCCCATGGGTAATGCATCTTTTTACTCATAGAACTTATTTTTAAATGTAAACTAGTCAAATTAAGTATGAAAGAAGGGGCGCCATGGTAGCTCAGGGGATCCGTTCGGGTCTCACAATCCTAGCGCTGCGGGTTAAAATCTCCTGGGCTATGGATGTTTAGATTGGGGTGGCAACCTGCAGGTTAACATTTTCAATAGCAATTAGTATGTTTTTATATAAAGGTTAACAATGTCAATATAAAGTAGTATATTTTCATCCAAAGTAAGATGGAATTTTAGTATTTTTATTGATTCCAGGATGTTCGTCATTGAATATTTTAAAAATTAGTTTACTCTTTTAATTATTTTATTATGCATTTAGTTAATCATAAAATTAGTTCTCTTACTAACCTCACCAAAATTCTTCCCCTCCCGCTTCTTCTGGTACAAATTTTTGGCAATCTCATTACACTTATATATTAGATTCACAGATAATATAAAATTACTCAGTTAATGGAACTTCTACTTGACAGATTATTTACCAATTTATTTTATAAATTAATTGATTCCTATTAACCGAAAGTTACTAAAGCTAACCGAATATGTATTTATATAGGTACTTGCTGGCTGGTGGAGGTTCTCAATCAAAAGGGGTTGAAATAATTGAGACGTGGTCGGTAACCTCCAGAGTCCTATGTACATATATTTTTTCTTGACGCAGAGAGCTTTCGATGCTAATGCTTCATCCTCAGTGATCTAAGTTGGTCGAGGTGAACTCTCTCAGAACTCTGGCTTTATTGGAATATAGGTTTGTGACCATTTCACCCAACATTAAATCTGTATCTGTCAATAGTTCGGCACTTCGTTATTAGCCTTGCTTTTGAAACACCTGTTCCTAATCTATAGACTTTTCTGATTAATAAAATATTTATCTAATGTATTTACCGTTTCTTCTTCCGGGTTGGACCGTGTGAAATTGTTGTTATTTGCCGAGCTTTCGCACATCATGTGATGGCTTCTTCAGGGCTGAAAAGAGAATGAGAGTTGTAAAAAAGAGATTTTAAAATAAAAGCACGGATGTGAAAAATAGCAGACATCCTTCCGAAACCTAAGGATAAACTTAGACTTCTGACTCCAGGAATTTACAAGATTCCCTGCCCCTGCGGAACTTCTTACATCGGTGAAACCGGAAGGACGATATACACAGGGCTCAAAGAACACATCGCAGACATCAAACACGGACGCACAGAGAGGTCAGCTCTAGCAGAACACTTCCCCAACACCTGCCACCACATTAAATTCGAAGACGCTTCAATACTGGCCCGGGAAAGCAACTATCGGCGAACCATCAGAGAAGCCATCGAAATAACCAAGAATCCGAAAAATATCAACAGAGAAGACGGATACAGACTGAGCAAAAACTGGAAACCAGCGCTAATTGACAAGAGGATCCAACCAATCAGTGACCAGCCACCTGATTACTCCAGAGACCAGCCGCCAGAACACAGTATCAACCAATGGGAAGGCAGGCTTCGCCCAAGGACCAGACCGTGCCGGGATTATACACCACCTGGTGTATAAAAACATGGTAATTATATACCACCTGGATTTTAAAAATCTCTCTTTTACAACTCTCATAATCTTTTCAGCCCTGAAGAAGCCATCACATGATGTGCAAAAGCTCGGCAAATAACACCAATTTGACACGGTCCAACCCGGAAGAAGAAACGGTAAATACATCTGACGACCGTCGAAGCCTACGTGAACATATTTATCTAATGATTAATTTTATTAATAATTTCAAAAATTATGCCATGGAATCAGCAAATAACATTCTTAGATTTCTTAAAGAAGAAACCACTAAAGCGTATATAATTTTCTCGCGTTGTCGTTCATTTGGGATTCATGAGGTCCCATTGTCCCATTGACGCCACTGGAGGATGACACATCCTCCATACTTATATCACCACCCCCAGCGCTGGAGGAATGCAATCACGAGACCCCTCCAGCTGGGGCATTCGCACTGGCTGGCTGTCAGTCCGGATCTGCCGAGCACTCCGATGACGGGAGTACGACCGCTCTCGGCGCGCCGGCCTCAGGAATTACAGTCGTCCCCCAGCTCCCCAGGGCATCGGGCCAGTAGCAAACAGCTCGGGTTACACAACTGATGCTCTCGGCCGATAGGCAGTCACTGACGCACGCCCTGGCCCGCGACACGTCCCTTGACTCTTGCCGCGTCCGATAGACAACATATTATTTACAGAAGGAAAAGAACACATCTAAAATGGTGTTTTCTTCTACAAAAATAATGTCCCATCGGCTCTTGGGTCATGGCAGGTGCCTTCACAACACATCATAAGAAGACAAACTAGAAATAATGTACACTATTTCTACATAAATCACTCTTGCCTATCGTAGGCTCATCTTCGATGTCTTTGACAGATGGATGTAACTTGATTATAATTTTCATTCTTTAACAGTATTGTTTTGAGTTGGTATTGTGGAACTTAGAACATATTGCAAGGATTTAAATAAGGAGACGAAAATATGTCTTCCTTTTATTGATGGTTCCATAAAGCTTTCCATCCTCAGGCCATATATATATACTAGCGGACACGGTAAACCTCGTTTTGCCAATTTTTTTTATTATTTTTTTTTAGGGCGTTGCTGGTCCTAAGCTAACATTAGTGTTATATTATCACACGATTTAAATAGAGCTTTTAACTAAATTTACGTTCTTCAAATAAAAAAATCATATAATACCTATCATAAAGTTTTTTCACAGATTAATTTACATATAGTGTAGATATGGGCTCAATAAAAAAAGAAACACATGTATTTAAGGCAAATTGGAAATGAAAATTTGATTTTGCTACGCCCCTCGCCCCGCAGACCGAAAATAAAAAATTCACAGTGTCACCCGCCTCGATATTCTAAGGATTCCCTGAAAATTTCATCAAAATCGGTCCAGCCGTTTTAAAGTCCATACGTTACATACATACACACATCCTATTTTATATATATATAGTGTGTGGGGGGGGGGGGAGAGAGGTGGTAGTTTTTCTCCTGGATATAATGCATCAGAATACGATTAAGAAATTTGTAATAGATGTCCGAGGTCTAATCATGGGCGCGTAGGAACTTACGTGATGTGGCTATAGATCTTAGGGAATACTTGTATATATATGTGTGTGAGTGTTTTTCTATAAGGTTATGATGACCGTAATTTTTTAATTAAACCCAATTTCGTTTCTTATGTTTTTTGCAAAAAAATTAATAATCACCTTTTTTTTAAAGGAAGGTAAATTGAAGGGAAAATACAGAGACTATAAAAGACGACAAGCTAGTCTTATACAAAACAATTTTGAATTCGCAAAAGAGAACAATTTCTACACATTTTTTATTTAATTTTTTTGTTTATCTATTATTCTTTTTCAGAAAAAAACTATCGAAATGGCTTAATAATCGCGATGTTTATCTCCCGAACAATATATCAATCCGATCAATATAATATCACTTAAATAATCACTACTTCTGTCATCAAGGAATCTTGAATACATCCACATATACAAACAACCTTTTATATATACATGCATATATATATGAAATCAATTTCAACCTGATTGTAGACTGCAGAAGAGTGGGGGAATCCATCAATCTTCTTATTTATATTTCCTTCAATATATGTTAGAAAATAATAATTATCTTATATATATATAGGTTGAAATAATTGAGACGTGGT
>KZ807325.1:71319-92123 GCA_000696205.2 Oncopeltus fasciatus | reverse complement strand
TATATATATGCGTCCGCAATTTTTAAGGTAATGATACCAAAATCAGTATTTTTTTGTATTTTGCATAGTGTTTAATTGTTCCTTTAATAGTTGAAAGGGTAAGAGAGGGGCTTAGTTAGAGATCAAAATTAAGAATTTAAGTTATTTATGATACCACCAAAATTATTTCTCACTCCTTGGAAATACTTATTTTGTATTATATATATATTGCATGAATTTTACCAATGATCAATGGAGGGTTTGTAGGAATGGGTTTCTGGAAAAGTGATACATTATGAATGCATGTATCGAGGGAGTTGTGTTATATAACCCGTCTAGAATACATATAGCTAACCTTATGTTTATCATTCTCTAGAACTTATATTTTAATAATTTTTTTTTTTTTTGAGGAACTGAAATTGGTTAATTTTTCACGTTGAGAGCCCAAAAAGGTTCATTAAAAATTTATATCGAACTGTAAACTGTTCTTTGTCACATTGATGCCCAATACATGGAACTCTTTAAAAAAAAATTAGATAATAAAAAAATCACCACAAATAGGCCCAGGGGGGAAACACATATTTAGGTTGTAATTATCCTCGACCAACGGCTCAATAGAGAAAGTTCAACACTTGATTTGTTTCCTTTCAATGAAGAACGGTTTCCAATTATGGTTCGGTATTATCTAGGAACACACAGAAATCTTCATTACAAACAGAAGCATTAAAAAAAAACCAAAAAAAAAAAAAAAAAAAACTGTGCACTATGAATATTGATCCTGGGACCACTGGCTCAGGAGTTTTGTACCTTAACCACTAGACCACCGTGCTCCAAAAGGAACACCAAAGTCATTCAAGTAGTTTGACCAGTTGCATCAATAGCGACTGGTTCTTGCACCCTTCGTCCACTTTAATTGGAGATCAATAGTATCTTTCAAGTACCAGACAAGTACTTGTGGTACTTGTTGAAGTGGCTGAGACAGCTTGCAGAAAATGAGATGTCAGCTCTCCACATTGATGTACTTCGAAAAATTCCCTTAGATTTCAAACGAGGTACATTTATTTCTTCTTCTCTCTCGTTTGGTTCCTTTAGTTTTAGTCAAGTCCCTGTAGGCGTGACCTCCATGTTGTAACTAAATCTCAAAGTAGGATGAGTACTGGATGAGAAATGTTGGCTGGCCCAAATGAAGAGATTAGAGGAGCAGTGGAGTCAAAGGAAGTTTGTGGAAGGACATTCTGATTATTGAGGAACATGGAGGTTGGAGCTGGAGAGTGTCAGAGACAGATAGAGGAGAGTAATGGACAAGGCTCTTCAAGGACTGCAGTACCGAAGTGCATCGGTACATCAATTCAGGACGGAATATGACTTCTGAAAAATTTGTGCAGATATGCATCGATCCTACACAGAAGGACCTAAGAAAAAGTCTCGTTAAAGGGAATGCGTAATAAAAACAATTTCCCATGTTTCATTAGTGGGCATTAAAATAATTATTAAATAATATTAATAAATAAAATAAAATAACAAGTTTAGGTTTATACTGCATATTAGAAAGCAAAGACACTCGCTCGCGCGCGCACACATATACACACATAAATTTACTTATACACACTCATATATATTTACACATACACACACACAGGTTTATGAGTATTATTAAAAGTTGAAATTGTTCATGGGGTCGGAATGGTCGCAATGGTGTTTAAAGGGAAAAAAATAGGAAATTCTTCATTATCTTATTTATTGTACAATGAAAAAAATTAATGGAAAATAATAGTAAAGTATAATGTATTTTTTAAGATTCATAATCCATACTATTTTTAATCAAATGCAATTAAGAAAAATATTTAATTCAGTGTTTCGGATGGCGGTGCCTTTTATATTTAAAATAGAAAACTATATTCTGTATAATGTCTTTTCATTGATGACCCTTGAATAAATTTATTTTTTGTTTCATTCAGATGGGGGAGAGGAAGGGAGCTTTAAAGGAATACAGAAAGTTAATAATAGTGATATCTTTGTTTTTATTTAAAATTAAACTTAATTTGTAAAATTACAAATGCAACTACTTTCTTTTAGCGCCATACTTAGTGATAATTGTACTTCTTCGGCTTCTAAGATGAATTTATTTATTTACTCTAATTTATATAGATATTTAATGGAGCTGGAGCAATCTGCTTGGCTGACTTTTGTTCCTTTATTTATTTCAAATTTTATATAATTGTTGTGCGTACGCCCCTTCCGGCAGACATACCCTAGGCAGAACTTCGTCCCCTCCTGGAGCACAGCACATCCCCTCCCCCCTCCTCCGACACATCTGCGGTCTGCAGTCATCCCGCCCAGATAAAGTGAGGAGGGTAATTATGCCAGTTAACCCTCCTTTTGTTGCCCCCGCCCCACCCCTCTTTATCTCAGCTATCAGCGCCCTTATCAGACCCACCCCTCTTATCAGGCCCTCCACCGACTCTTTTCGCTCGGCTAATGGCTTTATTGGAGCCCCACCATATGCATTGTAGTTCCCTTCGCATCAGTCTGTGCACGCCCTATCGGATGTCTCTCTTCGTTTCTCCCCTCCCTCCACCCCACTGCCCTGACTTATCTGATACCTGGACATGTAATTCCTCGAGGAGTTGTTCAGGCGAAAGAGCTGTTAGTATTGGCGTCCAGGGAAGATATTACATAATGATAACATCAATGAAAATATTTTAAATTAACTATATGGTTAAAACGCTTGTGACACTTATACGTCTCGAAGGGAAACCTGATTGGTTTGAATTGCTTATTCATGCTGGCATCATGAATAGACTATTGAATTAAAAAAGAAAATTATTGGGTTGAATATTAAAATTGCAATGGTTCTCCACAGATTCCGCATTGTACAAGAATAAAATATGGTCCTTATTTATATATATGTTCATTACATGATTAAAAACTAAATGAATTTCTTATTTAAGCTTTTTTTAAAGTTTTTCCATTGTAGGATCTGGGTAGATTCAAAAATTGAGTCGTGGTACCAACTTCTAAAACAACTTATATATACTTTATTCTACAATACAATTATTCGAACTTTTCACACTCAAGAATCATGAGGAAAATCAGATCTTTAAGTAAATTTCTTATAGCTCAAAATGTAATCGATTGGTTCATTTTAAGTATATATGTAAATATATAGAAAATGACACACTTAAGGCTGCGACATATATTACAGAGAGTAAAATGTTCGGGGAGATTTTACTCATTTTAATTTTTTCCCTTTTGTTTTTTACTACACTNTATATATATATACAAAAGATTATAAGCCCCTCGGAGAAGGTCTGTTAAATTTTTAAAGTCGCGTTATGGTACCAATATGGTGTAAAAATATATTTGATTGACATTAAAGTGTAAAAATTCCTTAAAATGTTAAATTAAAAAAAAATAATTGAATAAAAACATCGAAAAAATTAAGATAATTTGAAAGTGAAGTCAGACAAAATTAAAACCTACAAAAAAAGAAAATAATAAATAAAATTAAAAAAAAAAAACATTTTTCTTGAGGTAACGGTCATCTTAGTTTCCATATTAACAGGCTATATGTTTAGCAATAACTTTTAGCTGAATTGGATTTCATATAGAATAATTTTAATGAACAAGAGAAGCTATTATTATTTTTTAGCTTTAACAAATTAAAAACTCTTAAAGTTTTCTCAAACCTAGTTGAAAACGTCTTGCATCTACAATTGAGACTATGAATGTTTAATTTATTCTTTAATTTAACTATCTGATCCTGTTGAGTTCCGCTCTGCCAACTCCAAATTTAATAAAAATATATGTTATGGCTAGGAAAATAAATTTATTTTATAATCCTACGTGATTCAAGCAAACCTCCTAATGTGTTAGTTATTTGCTGGCTAAAAATAGACTGATCATTATTTTGCTTCTGAACATTTTTATTTACTATATTTCGTTATTTTAAATTCATTGATCCATATGCTATATATATATATATATATATATATATATATATATATATATATATATATATATATATATATATATATATATATATATATATATATATATATATATATATATATATATATATATATATATATATATATATATATATATATATATATATATATATATATATATATATATATATATATATATATATATATATATATATATANTTTTATGTACTATATATTATATATATATTATATATATGTTATATATCATGTATATATCTACACACAAGACGCATACACTTCTAGTTTAGTTGATTACAATTTGCAGGTCATATAAATATATGACAAATATATATACACACAAAATATACAAATACAATACAAATCTCCAGCAAACTCTTTCGCCCGTATTCCTGTATCAATGAATTTTCAAAAAGTCTTCTCATCTTCCCAAACTCTGACACAAAAATTATGAATTCAAAAATTTATGGTATAGACCGTTTGGGTAGCTAAAAAATATCTAAATGGGGAGATTTCTGTGAGAAAATCCAACAGCTATTACACTTCCATTCACTGTTTATTCCGTAGTCCTGGGCAGTCCCTCTTCCCTGGAGCTGGAAGGTCTCCCCCCATACAGAAGGAGGACAATCTGCTCCACCGGACTCCGGCGCTCGGAAGCAGTCAGGTAGCAGTAGAGCAGTGACTCCCTCCAGTGCTCCAGGCCTCCCTTATCTGCTGGAGCGGATCTCGAGGACGCTGGAGTTTAGGGTTTCCGGGCACCAGCTGCCTGCCTTCATTGTCAGCGGCCGAAGCGCTGCCAAATTGGCCGAACGGACTATCCCCCGCCGCCACTTAGTGTTTGGGGAAGATGCGCGCCACATTGGATCGGGTTTCGCTTCTTCTCAAAGGGGACTGAGAGAAAAAAAAAAGTTTTGGACAAGCAATGGGGTTGTTTCTTGTCAAAAGCCAGTCGGGCGCTATCATCAGATCCCCTTGCGAGATCAAGCATTCAAGAAGTGTCTAGCTAGAATGCGTTTATAAATACAAAGTGACGGCCATTCAGCGACTTTTCATAAAATAGTTATTTCTTTTTTTTTACTCCATGCATACACACACTCACATACGAATATATACTTAATACATATATACACTAGTGCAAAAACTCTAGACTTTAAATAAACTAGTTAAAAGCACTACATCTTGTAGATCTCTTTTACAGCTCTCATTCTCTTTTCACATGATGTGCGAAAGGTAGGCAAATATCAACAACTTGACACGGTCTAACCCGGAAGAAGAAACGGTAAATACATCTTTTAGTACCTACTAATTATATAATGTGAATCTAGTTTTATGAAAGTTAATAAACCCTTTCTTTTGGCAACACATCGGAAAAAAATCTATTTCTTTAAGTGAGAACACGCACGCGAATCCGTACACAAAACACACACACACACACACACACACACACACACACACACACACACACACACACACACACACACACACACACCCACACACACACACACACACACACACACACACACACACACACACACACACACACACACACACACACACACACACACACACACACACACACACACACACACACACACACACACACACACACACACACACACACACACACACACACNTATATATAAAAGGGATCATCACCAAATTATTGGTGGAAAAATGGCTATCATTCACATATTAAATACAAATTATTTCTAATTAATCACTTGATATAAATGTATATCGATTTGAAAAATATTGAAAAATACAGTCAGACAAAAGTGTATATTCATTTCCACCATATATTTATCCCATTTTTTTTTTCAATTTTAAAATTAATTTTTCTTGAATGACATCAATATATCAATGTTTAGAAATTATCTTAATTTTTTGTAATGAAAATTAAAATGCAATTTACTATGATTTCTTTACCTTTATTTAACATTTAATTTCTCAGGCTTTTAATTTAATTTGTCAGAGGCTTTTAATGCAATATATTTATGTATTTAAAAATCTGTTTGCGTGTCACAAAAGATTACAGAATAGTTACAATCTCAACAATTTTATAATTTTTATTAATTTATTACATTCTGTTAAAACAAAAATACTTAGTAATATGATTATAATTGAAAAGTAAAAATAACATTAAATGACAATCACATGAAGAAAGAAGGTGGCTAATGACACCACTCTCAAGGCTATCTCAACAATAGTAATTAAAAAGTCGGGCTTCCAATATTTCATGTGTTATTATAGTTGGTTAAAATAACGTTGTTGTGGTTATTGTTGTCATTGTTCTCATCCCTTCAATAATATGATTTATTAAAATTTCAATTTGTCAATAAATAGATATATACATTTAAAATGGTCCATGGTAGTAAAGTTTTACCTTTTCATAAGTATATGGAGGAAAAATTGAAGAATATACGTTATACAGGTGAATACTAGCAGGATGCCCTAACCCGATATGCATTTAAATTCTAGCAGTAAATTTTTGTAGAAAAAACAAAATGTTCTACTAAAGCACTAAAATTTGAAGGTTGAGAAAAATTATCGATATTATTGGTTAAATTTGGTCTTTCATCGAGAAATTAAAGTTATATATGCTTCATTGCTAGCTGAATTTCACGCAATATTCTTCTAAGGAATTTAACTGAGTTTACAATCCCGACTAAACGTGTCAACTCAGTTGAAACTCATTCTGACCCATGTTAAAGTGATAAGAACCATTCGTGCGAGCTGGGATCTTCGAGTGGAAGCAGGTGTACTACAAGGAGAAGGCCTTTCGTCGCTGTTGTTCAGATGTTAGCAAGGAGGCACAAGGTTTTGAAGTGAAACGTTCCTTTTGTCAGTAGTCCTACTCAAATTCAGGCTTTTGACTATGACGTGACCGATCAGGCTCGGAGTGAAAAAAAAAATCCTTAAAAGACAGTTTCGTCTATTGAAGAAGACTTTGAAGAAAAGGATTACGACAACAAATTAATAAGAACAAAACCGAAACGGCCAAAGCGTCGAGGCTAATTTAGTTAACATAAAGTGGATGTACTATTAGTAATAATAAAATTATAATTCAGTATTATATAAACGTATATAAACTATACTAAAAACGTAAATATTTATATGCTCCAGACTTAACCTACATACTTTTTAAGATTGAAGAGATAGTTTGGTCAATATGTTGATAAAAAAATCCCAATTTTCTTTTAAATGAATATTTTCTGTTACTTCTCACTGAGGGTTCAGCTTATCAGTTAGCTATCCTCGGGCTGTTAACAAAATGTTTAAGACAATGTTTAAGAGAAGATAAGAAGATAAAGAAAAATTGACAGGAACATTTATGTACTTTATATTTAGGAGATCATTTAATGTAAGTGCTTGAATGTTCAGCTGCTCTTAGTGCCTTATAGATCTAGGTCTTTTGGAACAATGAATTTTTTTTATAGAAATATTGAAGTATTTCTTTAAAGTACTGCATAATCTTGGAGAAGCCAGGAAGTGTCACTCGAGACAAGTTCGTTATCCTCTCGAAAATCCCTTCTTCCAAAGAAGGTCTCATTCTTCTCAAGCACCAACACCATTCTTCAGGTTTATGTATTTAAGGGAACAAAGGGGTATTTGCCTCAGACTGGGGTTGCTCCCTGCTTGTTACGCCTCTACAGAGCGAGTGTCAAACGTGTTTCCTCCCTAATTGTTACTGGGGAATTTCGAATACCCTCTACTACCTGCGCTACAGTAATCTTATTGTTTATATAATTCCTATTTCCTCTTCAAATCAGAGCCCAAATTTGAGGCAGTACTAGTTTAAATGCTGACCGCATCATTTGATTTGACCAATCCCCCACCGCCATTTACCGTTTGGGATCTCTCAGGTGGGGGTATCTACTGCTAAACGGCCGTCCTTTTCTCTCAACAAGAGAACTAACTGTATTGGGAAACAACTAACAATAAGTCCTTTACGCACGAGTTGTGTCAATTAAGCTAATTTCTCAGTATCGTTGTTAATGCAGCTGGAGATATTGGTCAGGGTTTCGGCCAGGATCAGAAAAATAAATTACTCCAAAATCGTTGGGCAGTTATTTTATTATTTGCAATAAAATAATGATTACCCTATCATTTTGGAGTGTTTATTTTTCTGATCCTGGCCGAAATCCTGACTAATTTTTCCAGCATAGTACTCAACGGCCAACCAACCTCCAATACAGCACCTTGTCAATAAATATTTTTAATTGAGCTTTCCATATTGTTTAATCCCTGCACTTTAGAATATTTTTAATAATAAAAATATTGAAGTGTTCCATTAAGGTTTACTAATTATTAAGCTCCCTACAGGGAAAAAACTTATACTTCGTTTGTTTGATTTCGCTTAAAAACGAATTCAGCCTATCATTTTATATTTAAAAGCAATACGTCAAATTTCATTAAGAAAAAATACTTATTGGCTTCTGTGTCTTAAAATTGAAAAATTTACATTGGATTTTGTATTAGGTAGATCCCAAAATACAATTTAAAATTGTGTATTTTTTAAAATTATCTGCCAACATTTCGGTTTATATTGTAAGCCATCTTCAGGGGCTATCATGAAGGCGACCGGGGACGTCGTTTCACCAGGATTCCATTTTCGTTGCTCTCAAAATGTTTGGATGGTTACCTATTCCGGGCTGCGTAAAAAGTGTGCTCTTCAGGAGGTAAAATAAAGAACTTTGTGAATTTATTTTTACTAGGAGGAATCTACTATTACCCAGGGCATGGGAGTTTCGCCCGTCCACCCTTTCTCGTGAGAGGATCTAAATATTCGGGGGACAAATTGTCCCGAGGATACAGGACTACTTCCTAAATACAGGACTAAAAAAAATATATATATAAAATGATACACTCCTTTATCTAACCTCTCGAGAAACTAACTGAAATTGAAAAGAGCCAAAAGCTAAGCAGAAATTCTCTTCCCGCATGTCATGCATGGCTTAAACTCATCTTAGCTTTCTGGTAAATTTGTATTATTGGATTTTGCGACTCTCGGCTGTTAAGGATACAAGCTTCTGTCATTAGAGAGACACGTGATGAAACAGTGACGTCAAACACTACTAACTCCTTTGTTAAGTCTTTTCTAACCTTTACGGAGTAGGTCTTTATCTTGTAACTTATCAACCTGTTAATATTTTTTCTGCTTATCTCAAGCCATCTTATCATGCATTTGACAGAGACGTACTCTCCTTGTTTATTCTTGGAATGGAAGGTTCAAACAATCTGTCTATAGAGATTGTTTCGTAAAGATGTGAATAAAAAATTCCACGCGGGCATGGGAAAGATCTTTATATGGACTGTGTGTGTCTAAGCCAGGATATCTTTGGCTGTGCCGTTCCTTATAGGAGTCGGGAGGAAATGTCGAGGTTTCCTGGCGCGAGGAATATGAAGTATCCTTCTCTTATTTGGGAGTAACGGTGGAGGAGACTTCCCAATACTGCAGAAGTGAAAGGTCTGGTGGTTGGGGTTTTAGTGGGAACTTTTGGGTTCCGGTTCTGGTGGATGTCCTACTACCCTTGTGAGCGGAGTTTGAAAGGATACTTGATGGGGTGACAGGTGAAGGGGACTGGATTTCTTTTGCACTCCTGCGGAAGGAGATGGCGCTCCTAGTGCACACATGTTCAGGTCTTGAGAGTTGTATTTAATAAGCAGAGGAAGAAATAATTTTATAAAAGAAAAGTTAATGGTATTCAACATGCATATTACAATACCACTAAAATTTCTGTCCTGCAGGATCCACTTAGTCGCAGAAGGATTCCCAAGCTTAGATGGTAGATGAAGAAATTTAATTTAATTTAAAAGCCGGATCATACAATAGGCCTAAAAGGATTGACCAATAAACTTTGCTCTAAACTTGCGGGTAAGGAAGAGTGGGGGAAGTGCTCATCCATCGTTGCTTTCTTCATAAATATCTTCCTTGACGTGTACTTTTTTTTTTTTTTTTTGTAAAATGTCATGACATAAACGTAATAAAATTATATTATACTCAATAAATTTTTGAGTAACTCAAATAATACTATTATTATTTTGGTTATAAAACTAACCCCCCCCACCCCATATTTATATTCGATTTCAACTGAAAATGAATTATTTTACGGGTTTAAAATAAAAAGCCTAAATACCAATTTTTTTAATTGGTTAATTTATTTTATGCTTTGAATTAAATATATATATATATAGGTATAATATGTATTAATAATGCTAACAACGCCTTTAAATTTAACCTTGACATAATTTTTGTGATATTTAAAACTTCTTGTTACGTATGTGTAGTAATAAAAAAATAAATTGTTTACTTAAATAAGTATTTGTTTAATCATTAATGATCTCTGCGAATTGGAAAATTTGAACTTTTTTTTTAAGATTGCCAATCTGAATTCCAAGGATATTTTTCGTTTGTGCACTTAAAACAATATTTTTTTAAATTGTTAGTATAGTTTTATTTATATCAACTGTGCGATAAATTGAATTAATTAACTAAGGTTATAAGAAGAAAATAAACTTTATTCTGGGACTAACAGAGTCTCCTTGAATAACGTAATATGTCATTTAATTGTAAAATTGCCTAAAAACGCCGTCTGTGGCTAAAAAAAATAAAAAAATAAAAATTAAATAGACTCTCCATTCGAACTTATTTATTAAGTCAATTAATGCAGGGGAATAGAATAAAAAATCTAAATGTCCCAGCCAGGGCTCGAACCTGGATCTCCTGCTAACCGGGCAAGCGGATATATCTTGCTCTCCCAATAGCGTGTAATTGGATAACAGGAGATCCAGGTTCGAGACCTGGAGGGACAGTTAGATTTTTTATTCATTCCTCTGCATTAATTGATTTCAATTTACGTGGGATCTAAAACCACAAATAAAATTAACTTATATATTATTAACTTATTTATTAAAGTTTTTTGTTTTCTTTCAATGTGAGAATATTTCCTGTACAAGACTCCCTATGCCTGTAAAATGTCTCTTATGTACTTAGCTGGCAGTACAAGGGCAGTTGAATGGCTGTGTCCCCATTCTGCAGCCATAGCCCAAAGATATCTGACAGTGACAAGCCCCCTCCCCCCACCACCATTAGAGATTATCCCCCCCACCCCAGCCAAGGATCGTGGCGGTGTTTACCGCGGAGATTCGGTCGTTGCGTCACTCACACTGGCGGTGACACAGAGTCCTCCTCTGAGGGCACAAAGCCGATTAGGAGGATTGACATCGCGCTCGGATCCAAGGGAAAAAGTAGTCCCATTGTCTGAAGGTAGAGCAGCCGTCAGGGGGGATTTGGCTTCATTTTACTAAATGGGTCCTCTTTGTAGCAGGCCAACCGCCATTGGCTTTGCAATATTTCCGATGGGCATGGGATAGACTCTCTCAGTCGGTTTTCATTGGCTCGACCCCATTGGCAAAAAATATAGAATCTCTATGGAGTCTTCAAATCGTTCTTTGAATCTCCCTGGAGCACACCACATAACAAAACTCTGCCTCCAACCCTTGGCAATTTCAATACGTAACATTCATATTATAAATGAAAATCCTGTGTAACTCAACTTATAAATTGGCTTTTTAAAATCTACTTTTGTGAGCAGTAATGGCTATTTTCTATAAAGTATTTTCTCTAAACATATCCTTTTTAATGATTCATCATTTCATTATTTTCCTAAATGAAATATTTCTCCTGTCTTGTCATAAATTTTTTTTTTTTCACTTAAAAAGTTTAGGTTTTAAAGGTGATGAAAAAAATATGAAGTGGTCACAAGCCTCCACAGTTAATACATTTATTTTTAAATTCAGACCCCTTTCAAGGCCCACGCTTCATCTTCAGTGCTCTAAGTTGGTATTAGTGAACTCTGACCTCTTGCTACATTCTTTAGGGTTTTGCGTCTTCATCAGTTGTTTATGATGGACAGCGACTCTGAGTGCAATCCGAGGGGTAGCGATAGTTGTTTTAGATAAATAAATAAATAAAAAAAAGTATTCAGCTATACCCACAAATATATTCTCAGAAATATTAGTCAATTTCCCAATTTTTTTTTTTTTTTTACAGTTAATTTAAAAAAATGTGATCACCGATCTTGTAAATATAGGATAACACGACCTTTTCTAGTATTTTGGACTGAAGAGTTCAAATGGTAGAAGACATTGGCGTGGAAGATTTCTAAGCAAGTCTGGGATTGATGTTGCATCGCATCGTCGTAAGAAGGGCATATGTCTTCTGCAGTGCGTAGAAGCCTTTTGTTAGCTCATTAAATTCCAAGATTTTAAGTAATTGAATGTATTAAATTGCCCCATGGTAGTGGAAATAAATTCTGTAAAACCGATGAGTTTTCTTGGCCAAATGATTTTATAAAAATTTAATGTTAGCCTCCCTTGCAACCATTTAGGGTCATGTAAGGAGGGGCTACCTCTACAAGGTTGCCACCCTATTCTAAACATCCATGGCTCAGGAGAATGCCCTGGACGGGATTTTAATCCGCAGCTTTAGGATTGCAAAACCCGAAAAACGAACCCTTGGCGCCCCTTACAACTCTTTAACTTACCACTTAGTTCTTCAAAATATTTTTTTCTCCCCCTCCCCCTCCTCTCCCCCCATATCACAGGTATATGGGTCTCTTTAAAACACTCTTGTATATATATGTGTGTGTGTGTGTATTTCTTATAAAGTAAAAATGAAAATCAGCACATGTGAGTTGTAATACTCAAAGAATATTTAATCCTTAAATATTATCTTACCAACCATTTCTTTAGGGTCCGGCAAGGATCTGATTACTTGGACCACCTTCCTGTGAAAGTTGGGCATTGTGCTGAGGCCCATCCTATTCATCCTAATGAATAGGATAGGTGAGTGTGGGTGTGGACATTCCCACCTATCCTAATACCCTCCTGGCCCTCTGCTAATGACAAAGCGATCCTCTCTTCTCATCCTGATTCCAAAACCTCTTCCAATATTTTATAAAACCACCTTGANGAATATAATACAATTTTTAAAGTAAAAACTAGTATAAAGCCTTAAATGACTAACAAAACTTAAGGCAGGTAAACTGATAACACAATGTTATATAAGACTAGGGAGGCTACTCGTTTCATTTAAATATTCATATTATCATATACATAATATATAAAAAAATATATCATTTTATTAAGAATGTTGATAGTTTTACCGAATTTATTTTTTAAATATTGTAATCCTTACACAACGGTAATTTATGAAATTAAATTTTTCTTCTGCAACACATTACAGAAATTAATTACTTTTAAATGTTGTTTTTTTCTCCTCTTAATCTCTAGTATTTGTCCACTAAAAACACCCAAGAATTTAATAGCTGATATTGCATTAATTAATCTCTGGCCTGTCTTTCATAACGTTTAATATTCCAAATTTTTTAGTTTAATTTTGGTAGCAAGTGTATAAATGTGTAGCTGTTTGTGTATAGTTTGTTTATGAATAGTGTTAATTGCAACTAGTTCAGTATCTCATCACTCCTCACCGTCGAAGGGCTAGAAATCCCCGAAAATATTATTCATTGTGATTTTTCTTTTTGTGTGTGCACTGGATTCTCTATCCCACCTATGCCCTATTTATCGCAGCCGCGAGTGTTCCATTATATATATTTTTATGTATTTACACACAGACACACACACACCCCCTATCCCACCTGTTCTAGTTCGCTACGTATCGGAGCCGCGAGTGCTTCATTTTCTGTATATATTTTCTATATATATATACATAAAATCAGTTAAACCAACTCACAAATAAATTTACAATTGCAAAAATGTTTGGGATTCGATTAGTGTTAATATGTCTAAAGAAGTCCTAAATTAGTCTTACATATGTTTCTAGTGTAGTGTCACTCACTGTGACTAACAGACTAACTCTTTACAAGACACTGTTGAGACCTATTTCGACTTATGGAGTCGAACTGTGGGGAACTGCTAAACTATCCAACATCCAAAGAATACAGTCCTTCCAATCCAAAATCCTGAGAATCATAGTTGATGCACCCTATTACGTCGCAAACTCCTTACTCCACAATGACCTTGAAATCCCTTTTGTAAAAGAAGTTATCACAACTCGTTTTAATAAAGTCCACTCTGACCTTTCTATACAGCCCAATCCTTTAGCCAAAACTCTATCTAGTATTACCCATCCTGATAATCCACCAGGCCGTCTGAATTGGAAATGGCCGCGTGACCTCATTGCCAACACTTCATAATAGTAATTAAAAAAACAAAACAATAAAACACACAATTGCAAATATTGTAAATAGTGCTTTAGGAGTACTACCATTGGGCAGCTTCTCCACCAAGCGAAATACACGCTAATTTAAATTTATTATAATTATTATTTATTATGATTTCAACTGTAGATAATGAANGACCATGGTTCCTGACTTAAAAATTACATTAATTTATATTGTAGATTATTATTTTATTTGTACTTATTTATTACATATTTTGAGAGCACATTGCAAAATGCACGCTGTGCAGGATGTACTTTCTGCATAAAGTGTTTAAAAAGTAAAAAGTGTTACTCATACTCAATCTTAATTAGACTGAAACTTTGGCTAAGATGGGCTGTACAATTGTAAAAAAGCAAACATAGGTATGGGTCTAATATGTCCGGCTTTAGTTCGTCTCGTGAAATGTGTAAATGTATATATCTCTAAATACAGAGAGTGACAGTGAACACATGTATTTGGTCAGAAGATAGACAATGTCCGAAAGCGCTCGCCAACAGAAGATGGTTTGCAGAAACCAATGAAGACGGATAATAGAAGGTATGATAATATATATCTCTTTCTGTAGCAAAGGAAACAGTGATATTAGGCGAAAGGAATGTGTTCTAGCGAAGAACTTGAAAAATATACCGTGTGCCCCATATGTTTTTCTTTATTGTATCCTTTATTATTTTTAGACTACTAGGTTTTACGTTACCCTCCGTAAGGCCGCGAGGGAATAAAACCGTCACTAATTCGACAAAGAGGCTGAAGGCGAACGTCAAATCAGCTCGAAAAGAATTACTTCTCGCTGGCTTCCCCCTTTAGAAAGTGCGGACTCCATCAGCGAGAGCCGAGGGGGCGGGGGATGATGGGCTGTAATGCCCCCCCCCCCCCCCCGTTTGTTGTGTATCCCGGAGTCTGGCGTTTTAGGGGGTGTATTGTGTTGCCCTCAGTACCTGGAGACTGGGTCAAAGCTCTAGCCGCTCCCTTAACGAGCGAGCCACTGAGCTGTCCTCACCTCGTTAGGGGAGCGGAGGGCGTTTGACTTGGTGCCGACTCCGACCCCAATACTCCCAACCATACTTTTCCTTTTCTTTTGGGGGGATTTTCCCCCATGATTTCCGCTTGGAAGGATATTTGACGGGACGACAGGTGAAGGGACCAGGATTTCTTTTGCGGTCCTGCGGATAAATAAGGCGCTCCTAGTGTACACAGAGTAGGAATACTTATTTTTTACGAAGAAAAAGTTAACATACATACCAAAATACCACTAAACATTCCTGAAGAATCTACGTAGCCGAAACAGGATTCCCCTGCTACAGTAGAGATGGATATAACTAATGATGAAATTTATTTTACGAGTGGAAGAGAGCAATGAACGTAAAATTATGACCTCTAAGCTTTGCTATCATACCTTCTATTATCCGTCTTCATTGGTTTCTGCAAACCATCTTCTGTTGGCGAGCGCTTTCGGACATTGTCCATCTTCTGGTCGAATACATGCGTTCACTGTCACGGTCTGTATGTGTGAATACAGACCGTGACAGTGAACGTATGTATTCGGCCAGAAGATGGACAATGTCCGAAAGCACTCGCCAACAGAAGATGGTTTGCAGAAACCAATGAAGACGGATAATAGAAGGTATGATAGTTCTATATTCATTGGTGGTGGAAATAACCTTTTAGATTATTTATCTAAGCTTTGCCTTTAACTTTCTGGTATGGAAGCATTTCTCAATATCGCAGTTTATTCGTAAATTTCTTAAATTCTTAAAAATGTCAAAGAACATCAACCTTAATTTAGATTTTAAACTTTTATATATATATATTTTTTTTTAAAGATATTTTCATATTTTCACACCACCACCAAAAAACGGCACCAACATCACATCATCACCTACACTTATTAACTAAAATTTTCTACAAATAATTTTTACGGAAAAGAAAAAAAAAAAAAAAACTCCATTTGTCACAAAATTACGTTTTACACTATATTTTCTAAGGTTTTTCTTTTTTTTTCAATAATAAGAAAAAATATATCAGGATATTATATTATGGTCTTCTTTGACCGAAACCCCCTCTTCATTGACCGTTTTTATACATAAACAAAGTCATTGAACTGTTTACAAAAGAAACTTTAAATAAAACATTTACCTTATTAATTTAATGTATATATAAGAAAAGGTGGGAAAAAAAGTGTAGTGAAGACAAAAAGAAAAAAATACAATAATTTTCGGGGATATTTCTCGCCCTTCATCAGTGTAGATTGAAGAGAGATTGGGACTGCGGAAAGGACACAAATGAAAGCAAAGACGATATATATAGAAACTATATATACTGAAAATGAAACACTCGCGACTGCGATATGTAGCAATCAAGAATAGGTCTGGTAGAGAGTGCAGTGGACACACAAAAAGAAAAATTACAAGGAGTAAATAGTTTTCGGGTAATTCTTTTCGGAGAGACTATCTGACTTCAATTCTCACCCACGAAGGGCAAGAGATCCCCGAAAATTTTGCTCCTTGTGATATTTTATTTTTGTGTGTGTGCACTGTACTCTCTATCCGACCTGTTCTTGATTGCTATATATATATATATAATTTTGCTTATATTATATGTATTATAACAATTTGTTTTTATTTTTTTTCTTTCAACACTCTAAGAAATTCAGAAATGTTTGCTCTACTCAGCCATTGCTTGAATAAATACCCATAATTAGGAGTGGCTTAATATGCAGACATATTGGTAGCAATTTTCTCGAATCTTTAAAAGTTCTTTAGTGTTTTTAAGAAAATGTAATCTGAAAAAGTTTATCTAAACATTAAATGAGCTGTTTTCTGTTTTAAGATACCTATAATATTTTCAATAATAAATACAGTAAATAAAAGGAAAGATGAGTAACCTCTCCGACTGTTACACTACCCAGGGTTGATATGTTACCTACTGGATTCTTATAATATCCAGACTAAAAATACTCAAAGTCACTCACAAATATTCATATTAAATTATACTTTATAGCTGAAATAGGTATATTAATAGGAATTTATTATTAAAAATGTTTTCATTTCTTTATTTCTTGTATTTTCATGAAATAATTTCTTGTCATTTTTGAACTGTACAATTTCAAAAGTTTTTTTCTCTCGAAATTATGGAAAATTCACCGGTTTCTCCACGTATATCAATTAAGTTTGAAGAACTCTTGGATAAAACAATACCAATTCTAACATATGAAGTTATGTTACTTCGTGCCCTAGTTTTTGCAAGTAAAAAAATGTTTTTGTTTTTTTCAATGAGTTTGTTAATGTTTGAAATCGGTCGAGGGGGAGAGGAGGTTTATTGGAAATTCAATATTTGGAATCGTACGAGTAATAAACTTATTATTAATAGAGTTAAAGGATATATTTATAGGTTAAGAGGTGTCATATGCAACATTTATTTGTTATAATATTTTTGCAAAAATCTAAATTATGGACGTACTGAAAAATCTAACATAAAGGTTGACCATGGTTCCTGACTTAAAAATTACCAAATATTATTATTTTCTAAATTTTTTAAAGTATTCATTTTTGAATGGCGTCTTTGTTTTTATNAAAAAAAAAAAAAAAAAAAAAAAAAAAAAAAAAAAAAAAAAAAAAAAAAAAAAAAAAAAAAAAAAAAGCGTGCACGAAGGAAGATATTTATTCATGAAATTTAGGTCTTCTACCCTTCCAGCTGGGCTAGAGCAAGCATCAGCGACATTAACTTTCTTCTTCATAGGTCTTTTCGGCTTTGAGCATAAAATTACCTTATTAATTTTCCCCAAGAAAGAGTAATAATTAATTTTTTATGAAACAAGAGAAAATTGCTTACTTTATTTCAGTCTGATGGACTTCTTTTACACGGAAGAAATATATTTTCTCAAATAATTAAATTAAATTTAACAAGAAATTCTTAGAGAATAAAACTACTAATAGATGAACGTTTAATCTCGTTAGGTCAGCATTTATTTCTTTAACAAAGTCCTTGTGATAATAAACGATGGGGTTGGGAGAGCGGACATGGGAATGAAAGAAAACTGGTAATATATTATTTAAATATATAATCATGAATTTATCATGATTTAACAATTGAAGACTTTATTTGGTCATTCGCTAATTTAATGGGAATCTGGTAATATGATAAGTTTAGAATTATTTAAATATATATTGTAACAGTACACTGTCTAGGGTCCACATTAAAAAAAAAATCAATATTTCGTCTCCTTTTGGCAAACTCTTGGTCGAATGTACTAATAAAAAGAACAAAATTTAAAATCTTAGTTTCCCCGTTACGTTAGAAAAATTTTACTTCTCAAAAGTTTGTGAAACGTAACAATGTAAAATATAATTTTCTAACGTTAAATTTCTAATAATGTTACAATACTTTTTTCAAAACTTTTATGTACAATGATAGTTTTGCGAATAACGAATGTAACAATTCTTTTCGAATAAGTTATCCCCCTTCCTTTTTTAACTTTCTACAGCAAGCTTTACCGAGCTTACGCTATTAGTTTATATTAAAATTAAAATTTAAAATATTACCAACAAAGCAAAAAAAAAATTGAAATTATCAACAAGATTTTTACTAATGTTCTACATATTTCATTAAATGAAATATAATCATGAAATGAAATAATTATATAATGTGTGAGTCATAAAATTGGTGTCAACCAAAATGTAATTACTTGTATGTAAAATATTTAAATACTTTTATAAATAGTAATCATTCAAATTTGTAAATTGTTTGTGTGTATTTTCCGTTCTGATGGAGATAAAAGAGATAACATATTCTCGAAATATTGGGCTAGATTAATTTAGTTTACAAAATTNATAATGCGTTCCTCGCCTCAAATAGGAAGTTATTGGCCCATTAGCACTACACTCCTGTTTTATGTAATGCTCTCCAACTCTAACTCAATATATATATACATACATATATATGTGTGTGTGTGTGTGTGTTTCCGCTCACTGACGAAGGGCGAAAAATCCCCCAAAACTTAACTTTTTGAGTGTTCATTGCACTCTTTCTCCAACCTGTTATTTTTTTTATCATATATATATATATATGTGTGTGTGTGTGTGTGTGTTTCCGCAGAGAGACTCTCTTCACTCATTACTGACGAAGGGCGAAAAATCCCCAAAAATTTTATTCTTTGTGTGTTCATTACACTCTTTCTCCAACCTGTTATTTTTTATCATATATATATGTGTGTGTGTCTGTGTTTGTTTCTTTTCTGCAGTATCAGACTTGTACTGGAAGAGAGACTCTCTTCACTCATCACTGACGAAAGGCGAGAAATCCCCAAAAATTTTACTCTTTGTGTGTTTCCTGGACTCTTTCTCTAACCTGTTCTTTTTTATTACATATATAATATATGTATAAACATCCCAAAAAAATTTTATCTGGAAATCTGGGGTAGGAGCTAGGACTTACGGTACAATGTAAAAATGTCTGTTAGACGTTTTCTTTAAGCTTTCCAGATAACTCTTTCCCCAATTATGTTTTCTCCTTTCTTTGAGTTTCACTGTTCCTAAAAATTTACTTTCACAAAGTGGTTGTACCTTCTCCCCCCTCTCCATGTTGGTCTGCTTTTCAAGAAGAAGAAGAAGAAGAAGGAGATAATCCTGAGGAGAGGGATTAGTGAGAGCCACTGACCGCTGACCGCTAATTATGACGCAGGTAGCTCACCCCTCTCACACTCTCCTCCGGGGTAGTTCAATGGTGGCCTAGATTCCCTTTCTTCGGGGAGGCGACCTAGAGTGCCTCATCTCCCGCTAAGGAGGATTTGAAAACTCACCTGGAAAACCCATGCCGGTCGGTCCTTATCAGCCGGAGGAGTCAGACCCTTAACGGATATCAACCCGTTTATTTACCCATACATAGGAGACGTTTTATGTGTTGTTATGCTTTTAAGCGTTTTTTATGTGTATTTATGTATATATATTATATTGATTGGCGGTATACCAATGTATAATATAATTAGTGGTCATTTGGCCTCTCTAATCCCTCTACAGGATTATCTTCTTCTTCTTCTTGAAAAGGAGGCCAGCTAGAGGGGCTCTTCCACTTTGTGAAAGTAAATCTTCAGGAACAATGAATCTCAAAGAAAGGAGTAAACATAATTGGGGAAAGAGTTATCTGGAAGGCTTAAAGTAAACGTCTAACAGACATTTTACAATGTTCCGTAAATCCTAAAAAATGACAATGGCAATGGAGAGTGGTTCTCATGAAAAAAAAAAAAAATTTATTGTTTACTTGTATCAGATGTTCACGTAGGCTTCGACGGTCGTCAGATGTATTTACCGTTTCTTCTTCCGGGTTGGACCGTGTCAAATTGTTGTTATTTGCCGAGATTTCGCACATCATGTGATGGCTTCTTCAGGGCTGAAGAGAAAATGAGAGTTGTTGAAGAAGCCATCACATGAAGTGCGGAAGCTCGGCAAATAACAATTTGACACGGTCCAACCCGGAAGAAGAAACGGTAAATAAATTTACTTGAATTGTTCTATATATGTATTTACCGTTTCTTCTTCCGGGTTGGACCGTGTCAAATTGTTGTTATTTGCCGAGCTTTCGCACATCATGTGATGGCTTCTTCAGGGCTGAAAAGAGA
>KZ807325.1:54946-70473 GCA_000696205.2 Oncopeltus fasciatus | reverse complement strand
AAAAAAAAAATAAAAATAAATATATTGTACTTTCGAGAATAAATTATATCTACTCATAATCTCTATGTTCAATAAGTCTTAATTTGAACTTAATGACATATTTTGTCCAGAAAGTGAAAAACAAATGAGTGATTATCACATTTTAAACTTGTGAGAAAATCATAATTCACTGAATGAGTTTTCTATGTTGTCCAAAATAATTTATTTTTGTAGTCATTAATATTTTTCATTCTACCAGATTAAAACAAATTGTCATTCTCATTCTCATCAAATCCTACAGTCTCAAAATGAAAAAGTAAATCTTTGAAATGAAATTAAATAACAAAACTGAATAAAAAGGAAGAATTCGAGGAACACGATAAATAATTGGTATTCCCACCTCTAGCTCTGATAATTGCTTCCATTCTCCTGCCCATTCCAGCGACCAGGGCTCTTACATGTTGTTCTGGGATGTTGTTCCACTCTTCCACTAACATTTCCCTTAAATCTGCCAAATTTTGTAGGTCTCGGGCGCAGACACGTCTTCCAAGCATGTCCCATACATGCTCTATTGGGTTCATATCTGGACTTCTGGGTGGCCAAACCATAAAGTCAATTTCTTCCTGTCTGAGGAAATTTTGCCATGATCGAGCAACGTGAGGTCAGGCATTATCGTGCATAAAAATAAAGTTACCTGCGATATTTCCGGCGAAAGGTATTACATGTGGCTCAAGTACCTCCCTAATGTACCTGTCAGCAGTTATAGAGCCACGGTTCACAAAAACCAACTCTGTACGGGAGTTTAAATTTATGCCCCCCCACACCATCACTGACCCACCACCAAACGCAACCCTTGGAGAAAAAGTGCATGGAGCATACCTCTCTCCCCGCCTTCGCCATACCTTTTCCCGTCCATCTGGAGATCGGAGACAGAATCTTGACTCATCGTTGAATAATACGAGGCTCCAATCTTCCTGAGTCCAGTATAGGTGCTCCCGAGCAAACCTCAAGCGCTCAACCAGGTGTTCCCTGGAGAGAAGAGGTCCAGTAGCTGAAGGATGGGAGGTCAATCCATAATCGTTGAGTCGTCTTCTAACGATTCGCTCTGAAATTTGCACATTCCTGAACCTCTGGAGGAGACCACGCAGACTGTTACCAGTTGATCGGCGATCCCGAAGAGCATGCAGTTGCAAAAATCTCTCGTCACGTTGGGAAGTTACCTCGTACGGCCTTTTCCGACTCTTCTTGTATGCCCTCCAGTTCGACGGTGCCTATTAAGCATCCTGGACACTACGGATTGTGACCGCTGGAGCCGTTGCGCAATATGCCTTTGAGAAAATCCTTCTTCACTCAAAGGAACAGCACGAATTGATTCCTCTTCGGTCAATGCTCTTCTGTTGGCCATCACAACGTTCTTACTAAACTCACAAGTAAAAACTAAAGTCTCTTAAATGTTAGAAAATCTTCAATAAGATGAATCTTTGCTAACAACTAACCATTTAGTGATAGGAAGAAAGAAAAGAAGTGGATTAACTGACCCTTTTCTCCATAAACGGGTGGGAATATAAACAGGTACAGGATTAACTGGATAAGATACAACACAAAGTCCAGTCTGGGGCAATGGAATTTCTATTTTTATCTCTTATGTAACAATAATATAAATATTTGTAAGTGATCCTTTAATTTTGTCCGGCAGTGTATTTCAGATATATTTGAAAATAAATTTCTTTAAACTACACAGTGCTATTATTCATATGTTTACATACGATTTTTCAAAACAATACTTTTTTTTTTTTAATTGGTTATTAATCAATGGATTTTACACAAAGGAGGGTGCATAATTTGGTAAAGTGGCAGGAATTGCCTTTTTTACATAGAAATGAAAATTATTTTGTACTCAAATGAAGTACTTCCAATTTCTTCTACGCCCTGCACTTCACACCGAGTAAGACGAATATATCGTCTATTGCTCGAAGGAGCTATTTATTGTCAGCTATTTGTTAGACTCTTGTTTTCCCAAAATTTCTTTTTAAATAATGATTTTAGTTGTGATATTCAATCTCACGTTAAATTTTATACTTGAAATTCAAAGGAGTAAAAATTTAAAAAGTCTTGCTACCTTAGCCGGCACACTCCCGGCTAATGTAGCTATATTTAAAAAAAAAATTTAATCTAACTCCCTTGAATTTCATGTATTAAATTTAATGTGGGATTAAATACCACAACTAAAATTATTATTTAAAAATTAATCTAAATAATATGACAGATTATTAATCTTCTTGTATGATTTGTTGATCCGTCTACCTTCCCACTTCGCCTTCCCCACACCCTCCCTCTTGGCCTCTCCATTCTGGACACAGGACTCTGGAAGACTAGTATCTTGACCTCCAAAGAGCTGTGATTTGCTTGATACTCCAGGGGTCGAACACATCTCACCTATGGAGGGACAACATACAGACAGCTGAGACAGGAGAGTAGTCGGGGTCGGTTGGAGGTCGTGGACGGAAGAGTGTATCTGTCCAAAATTTAATGTCTTTCTATACTTCTATAGTGCCAAAAAAAAGTAAAATATCTACAGTAGAAATGTCCCTACTACTATTTTGATTATTTCCAATAACCTCATAACAAAGTTGCTTAAGAAGTTACTTGGTATATATATATATATGTATGTATAATAAATATTCTCAATGATCATTTAAAATTTGAATACCGAATTATATATAATGAAAACTTTCACCTCTGTGGTATTAAAAATGTTTTATCTAAGACTCAAACGTAACCCCTCACATTAAGCTAAAATTCTGCTAATTAACGAATTTTAATTAAATTCAGTCTTTTTAATTAAGACCCGTTAGCGACTGATAACCTTTCAGCTAACCTAAGTTAGAAGTAAATTGTCACAAGACTTAAATTATGTATCTTAAAATGGCAAATGTTTGATGTCCAATTATTTATTACATTACAAATATATTATTTCCATTATATTTAATGTAAATACAATATAATTTAAAAAAATTGATTATCGATGGGAAATTATTAATAAGAAATATTTTGAAATATTTTCCAGTGGTACATTCAGAGATGAGATAGATTTAATTAATTCCTAAACTTAAAGTTAATATTATTTGACTACTCTTTATCAATTTTCATTCCATTTAAATTTAACTTATATCCGCGGGGTCGTTTAAATTCCCCTAATTCCATAGAATGTTTTAAGTAAGTCACTCTCATTCTTATCCAAATTAATTCATAAGATATATTAATTTCAAGATGTAATAATAATCTCAGTTATGTTGCAGTTTTAACAAAAAAAAAGGGCATTTTAAGTTTGGGAAAATTTTCTAGTACACCATTTCTGGATTAAAATCACTCTTTACTGACCCACAGAAAACACAAAATTATTATTCAATTATGTATGCTAAACTTTGTCTTTAAAAAATAACTAAAAAATTTGTTGTGATTGTGAATTACAATTGTGTTTGAAGGTCTCATTTTCAGTTTTTCCTAATGAAATTCAATATGTAGCTGTTTAATTTTCTACAGTTAATCTAACTTATTTATTTTTTATATAGTCCGCATCATTTTTTAATTAAACGTGAATTCATAACTTAAAACAAGTTTTTTTTTTCTTCATTCTCTCATTGAGTTAGTTCATAAACAATATTAATATTGCGAGTAGATGTTTTTTGTTGGGGTTCGGTCAAGGTAGATTCAAAATATACAATTTAAAAATGTGAATGCTTACATTGTAGGCTATCTACAGGGCTATCATGAAGGCGATAGGGTACGTTGTTTCACCAGGATCCCATTTTCATGTCTGATTGGAAACGTTCGCAGATAATTTAAAAAATACACATATTTTAAATTGTATTTTTCGGATCTACCTTGTCCGAACCCAACAAAAAAAATCTAATAAAAATATCTACGGTCAACAAACTTTCCATTTGAACATATAAACATTGAGGTTCTCTTAATAGATTAAAAAAAAATAAAACCTCAAATATAATGTTCGAGCACAATGTTTTTTTTTAAATTTAGAATTAACGACTTACATGGGGAGAACAAACTAAAATTAAAAGACAAGAAATCAATCGGCGATATGGATTTCTACACAGACTCATGCATAAGAACTCCAATCTTACGATAGAGAACAAACAAAACTTATTACAACCAATCTGGACTTATGGAGTAGAAATCTGGGGTACTGCCAAGCTTTCCAACATCCAAAGAATCCAGTCCTTTCAATCCAAAACTCTCCCAACAATCGCAAATGCTCCCTATTACGTATCCAATTCCTCCCTTCACCACGATTTTAATATCCCTTTTGTTCGAGATCTCATTTCTTTCCGCTTCACCCTTTTCCACAGTAAACTGCCATTCCATCCTAATCCACTAGCTCAGACCATGTCTTCCAACTCCAACCCCTACAACCCTCCCCGTCGGCTCAAACAAAGATGGCCCCGTGACCTCCTGGGGACATAATCTGTAAATAATTTAAGAGTGGTGTCATTGGTCATCTTCTCTCCTCATATGATTGACATTAAATGACATTTTTAATTTCATTGAAATCAAATCACAAAATGTTTTTATTTAACAGAATGTAATAAATAAATAATAGTTAAAAAAAAACTTGTAATAATAAAACTGAACACTGGTTATAATATATTGATAAAATACACATTTTAGGAGTTAGTAAGCGAAAATGAACAAATATAAGTGGGGATTTGCCTGTTACGTAAGTATTTAAATTTACGTCTTAGAAGTCTTCGTTTTAATGTGTAAAATGAAAGGCGAGTATTTTGTTGCGCGATAGGAATGAGGATTACCTGAAATTTCAAGAGGGTGTAATAGATTTTCTTTCGATAACTACAAAACATATTTAATTTAGGGTGATGAAACCTAGCCCAGATGAATTATATGAAAGATGTATTCTGTAAGTATGTGCTTTTTATTCATACTTGTGGAAATATTAAAAACCTCCAGTAGGTTTTGGGCTCTGCATTTGTGTATGAATGAATCATGAGGGAGATTTGCATGAGAATCGGAAGTTCATCTTACTCGAATGTGTGCCGCTTTAAAGCCATAGGAGGCAGTGGCTTAAAGGACCTCTTCTGAATGGGGGGAGTACTTGCGCAAGAAGTAGGACACCCATCTCCCCTCCCGATCTGGCTGGAAGGATCAGGTGAAACAGGAGCAGGACTTCCTGTCCTTTCAGCACGCATCCTGCCGTCTTCAGGTGTACTTCTCACACTCCACTCCTAATTACACGCTATGGGATGTCGGGATGTCCCGCATGAATGGCGGTCCAACTTCTTTCAGGACGTAAGGTGGGGGCCTTACCAGATTTTTTCCCCCCAGCACCTTGTTTTCTCCCATTGTCCTTCTGCTCCAGCCCGTTCCCCCGAGATGTCTTGAAGGCGGGTCATATCCGACCTTAGAGTGGATCCTTTGAGAACATCCTGTAGCTCCTTACACGACTTTCTGGCTAACGTATCCCAACGTACTGCATATGGGAGCAGCCATCATGGGGTTACATTTAAAACCGTTACCTCTTTATTGTGTATTGCCCATCACAAGAATACTCTAAGGCCATACAGTTTTTTCGTATTTTTTGTTTATTTTTTTCAAAAATCCATCATTGCAAAACATAAGTCTAATTTCATATGATTTTCATGTTGGATTAAAAGTTTAAAGTGTCGAAATTCTTCAATAGCCAAATCACAATACATATTTACGCTGGGCTAATTTTGGTAAATAAATGTATTCATTTTCTGTTCCTTTAGTTTTTAGCAGATTACCTGTTAGAAAATTAATTTTTTCACATGAGTACTATAACGCAGCTTTAGGTAAAACTTAACAGTCCTTAACCAATCCTACATGGGTATAGCTAAACATGTAGGCCGTTGATATATATATATATATTACACCAAACATAGATCTATTTAAAAAATATTTATAAATCAAATAGAAATGATTACCCATTCTCAAAAGGCCTATGTTTTGAGTTACACCAACAATTGAGAGCCATTACTCTTACAATGTAGAGAGAAGGAAAAAAAAAAACAAATAATCACTGACGTAAACATGATCATAAAGATAATTAATCTAAATTAAAAAAAAAATACATAGGAACGTTTAGAAAAGTCAAAAACTAATAATATATCAAACACTATCTTCCAAAAACGAATAATTGTTATGAAATAGCAGTTCAAAATGACTCCTATAAATACATAAATTGATCCAACCAGTTTTTCAGCTTCTACATATGTTAGTCAAGAGATCCAGTCCGAAATTCGTATCTCGGTAGCATTTAGGGATTCAATATGGCGTTCCCTATAGTTTGTAGAAGGTTATTTTATAGAGTCGTTAGTATATACGTGATTGTCGGGTTTCATACGATTAAGTTATTCTTGATAGCACATCAAAGAGCTTACATCACAAGACAGATGTGTTAGTAAATTCTTTATATTAAGATCCTTAACTGGGATTATATGAAAGTTTATGAATAATCTGATTAATATGTTTTCTGCAGTTAAAGTTACAATTTTATTATCAGTTTTTCAACGGTAGAAAGAAATAGAAAGATTCAAGGGTTAAATGAAATGATCCCCCCGAGTTAGTTTACCATAGCTTAAGAGGCACTCCACGTAGGCACGGTTTACTGCTTTAATTTATTTTTTGAAAAAAGAAGTCCTTTAAACTAAGGAAAGCAAACATAAAAAATCTTTATTTTAGATATAACAATTCCTATTTAATCTTTCTTATACCCTGAGTCCATCATTATACACAATTATCTGTTAATTTTCTAGTATTTGAGGTTAGTTTATTTATATAAAACAGTTGTAAATAAATAGTTTTGGATAGAAAATTGCACTTATTTGGTCTTTAATATTTATGGTGAGCGAGGAGCTTTTGAACCAATTGAACAACCTACGCAAATGAAGTTTTAGAAGCGAACAAAGTGGCTGCCCATCATAACACCATAGCGTCATTTGCAAACAAGAATTGTATATATTCTTAATTTCCCCTTCGGATTGTAAAGTCTAAAAATCGTTAATATAGATCAAAAAGAGTACTGGCCCCAGTGTTCTTCCTTGAATGACAATCAAGGAATCAAGGAGGCGGGAGGCATCAATCAATGCTTACAGCCTGTGATATTACTTGAAAAAAGGAACTGTTTCTGTATTTATTCTAAATCAGTGCTTTAGGTCATTAAGTAGATTGTTTATCATTTAATAATCCGTAAAGAAATATTTTACACATTTTTTTATCAGTTTTGAAATACATTTATTATCAAAACGGGCTTAGAGTTAGTGTAAAGTTTTATTGGTCCATTTTTTTATATAGATATAATTTATGCTGTGTTTTACTGGTCCGGAAATGTTTCAGATATTATGGTAAACATAAATTGATATTTCGGAAGGGATGTATCAACGCGTCCTTCTTGGTTTTGATAAAGTTAGCTGCAATGTAGTCTGGACCAGACGCTCATCGACCTCTCCTTAAGTCTGTTTTTATCACTTCAGAAAAGCATGTCTGGGAACAACAGATATTTATGTATATATATATATATATATATATATATATATATATATATATATATAATGTATTTTCCATTTGTAAGCCGTTGAATGAGATCATTAATGGCTGGAATATTTTTCAAGAGGAAGGATATTTAGAGGAAGATCGAAATTAAATATCTTCATTATTAGTAGCGTTAAGGAAAATATGTAATGAACAAAATAGATGAAAAATGTAGATAATAAGAAATAAACTCTGTAACGTTGAAAGATCATCATATTAGGAACAATATTTAAGAATTTCAACTATTGTATGAGCCCTCTTATCTGCAAAACAAAGAAAAATAATTTATTAGTTAGGCTTTTCATTTTAAACTCTTGAAATAAAAGATTTTTGTTTGAAATTAATAAAAGAAATGGGAGGTTTAGAAAAAAAAAATTAAAGATAAAAATCGTAAAGATTTTAATCACAAAAATGTTTAAAGAACTTAACGTCGTTCCTGTTTTATAATATTTTTACAAATATAGTGGTGAAGGAAAAAACAATGTACGTACATAACAACTCAAAGCTGGGAGAGCGCTTCCCCCCGTCTACCTCCCAGCCAGTTTAGACCAAATTTTAGTGGTTCGTTTCTTACATTCATTGTTCTTTCTAGCTTGTAAATTAACTTTCATTACTTAATCTTTTCTATATAGATCTTAAATGAAACATATAAACATTCTTAGATTACGCAGGTAAGGAGTGTATTATCCCCGTCAAATTTTATAAAATAAAATATTTTAAAAAATAAGCTGCTTTCAGAACTGAAGATTCCATCCTAAGACTAGTTTGGGGAGTGCCAGAGAGCTGAAGTGGATGGTCAGCTATGGTTTTTTTTTTTTCAATAGATAATACGAACAATAAATTTATTTTACATTATTTCTTTTATATATGAGATATATTTTCAATTAGAAAATATTTTGAGAATCTTGAATTTGTCTCAGTAGAATCTCGCGGTTACATGTCAAATGTGAGACACATCAATAATATTTTAGTGAGGCTCTGATGTGTTGATGTGTTGATGCTTCAATATATATCTCTCTAATTTCTCTTAATAAAAAACTCCATGAGAAGTATTAAGAAGTGAATTAATAAATGTAATTTATCACAAGTCATACTATACAAATATACATAAGCCAACCAAGAATAACAAAAAATATGAAAATAGCAACATTTCTTATATGAAAATTGGCAATTAAAAATATATTCTTATATGTAAAATAAATTATATATATACTAATAATTCGGAACCTAAATAATTATTAAGAGCCGGGAGTCAATAATAATTCAGAACCAAAATAGATGGCAGTTAATTTATTATTACAAATAATTACACCCACTAATTAAAAATAACAATAGAATCGACTGTTCTTACTGACTAATAAATAAGTAAATAGAAAATATAAATTACCTACTGCTATTTAACATAATATATACTAAAATATACTTATTTACATAGAAGCCTCAAAAGAACTTAATAACTGTCAATTATCACTTCACTGTTGCTGGAACTGCAAAGGCTACAACCAGCCCGAAGCTCTGATTCATGCGATCTGCCACTGAATCTACTAGCTTTTAGCTAGCTTCTAGCTTTTATAATCTTTTATATTCGTGGAACTTCCGAGGCAGTCATAGAAGATTCCAATAGCTATTTCCGCGCAAACCTAATTCCCTTTTCAGAAGCAAGGAAGTATCTGGCACCCTTTAATTGTCCCCTTCTCGTACAGGTCTGGTTCTCCCGTCACAGGCTTCCCTAGTCTTTAACAATATACGTCATCTTCAATTTTGTCCAAACTAGGAAATGTATGCGGCAAGGATGTATCCCCTCACATCTCATTTTTAATTTCTACTAGCCGGAAAAAAACAACAAAAAAAAACCACTCATATCTATACAGACCTTAGGACAGCTACGATTTTATAATATTCAGTATCAAATAAAATACATTAAATGAATTACATTCAAAAGTTTTGTCGCTTGACTTATCTTTCAAACTCACTCTATACCATTCACATTCAACAGAATGGGCCTATCAAACATAATAGTAAAAATATAACCTTAAAATAAAGTAATATTTGTAGTTTCTTGTAGAATGGTTAGACAGAAAACTAAATTTTACACATATTACCTACTTAAGTGAGTTGCAGCATTACATAAATTCAGTGTGTTTTACAATGGGTCAGTGCGCTTATGCCTTATTTTCTTTAAAAATATATATTTATGTGAACTTTGGATTTCTCAGGTGAAATAGGTTAAGATTCAAAAAGTACAGAGCATTAAGACCTGTTCCCTTCGTCATTGTTTAGGCTTATTTGCAACAAATCTAGTGATTCAAAACATTATCAAGCTGGAGCGATGAATTTAAAAACCATGTTAAACTTGAACTTAATATATTTTATCTTACCAAGATTTTTTTTAAATTTAATTTCATATAACCAGGCGATGCATAGAGCAAAAATAGAAAAATAATACACAGGGAAAGAATCAATAAAAAAATTACAAAGTTTTAGGTCACTCAAAGTTAAGAACCATACTTATACTTTTGGAAAACATTAGTTACAATAATTAGATGATTTTAGTTGGGGTTCGGTCAAGGTAGATCCAAAAGAAAAACAAATTAAAAAAAAAAAATGTATTTTTTTAAAATGATTATCTGCCAACGTTTCGGCTTACATTGTAAGCCATCTTCAGGGCTATCATGAAGACGAGAGAGGACGTCCTGTCCATAAGTTCACATTTCCATGACTACGGGGAAGTCATAGTATAAAATTATATTTATACTGCCTAAAAAGATAAAATTATTTTTATTCTGAAGTTTTGCTGAATTCAGAATGACAAAAGAGGTCCTTATGTATTATCAGGATTTATTATTTATGTTGTCATTTGCAAGTTACCAAACTTAATTGATCAAATTTCGTTTTTTAAAAATTTTTTTCTAATTTTTGACAATAATTTCTTGGGATTCGCATTCACTCTGGAGAGACCTCCGAGGAGGTATATGCTCACATCACAATGTCAAGAGTTAAACTCTTCACTAGTTAAACTTTTGACAATATGATGTGAGCATAAATTTCCCTCGAAGAGCTTTCCGTACATCATTATCGCCCTAATGTTGACCTACAAGTTAAGTCGAAATGACGGCAATAATAAAATAATTACCCAACAATTTTGAAGTACTTCACTTTTCTGATCTTGTCCAAAACCCTGACTAATTTCTCCAGCATAATTTAAACATAAAAATAAAATAGGTTCATAGGTGCCCTCTCGCCTCCCGGACGGACTTGAGGCTGTTATAATGACCTCATTATTTACCTCAGTGTCATTTTTGTTATATTAAGAATATGATTAGCCGTCAATTCAAATTTTATTACATTTTTATTGCATAATAAACATGGTAAATTAGTAAGCTTACTGTTTTGGTCAAACATACGTTTCTAAAGTATAATATTTGTCCCCCACATTATATAATATCAATATTTCTATCTGAATATGAAATCCAACAAAACAGCTACCGAAATCCCCTGACGAAGCAGGTGCCGCAGAGCGGGAGAAGGATTTTCCCATAAGAAAAATATGTGATAAGATGATATCTTCCTGCTGGCTTGAGAAGTTGTCAAGAAGGAAGAAGCAATAAAATAGGGCCGAGGAAAAAATATCCATATTCTGTAAGGGAAGGATCGGGTGTTGGGCCATTGAGAAGGTGTGCCTTGACGCGACTACAAAGGGCCATTCATTGGCGTGGGTGGGGACTACCTGGCTCCGTGAGACATCTTGCAGCCGCCATCAGCAAGTGCCGGGAACACGGGATGGCGAATGGTGCCAACAAAGGATGTCTTGCAGGTGAGAAGGGGACTGAGGAATCTGTGCGGAGGAATCTGCTGAGAAATCAGCTGACTTGGGACCACAAGTCTCTGAGGAATTGTCGCTTTCCTCGCGGAGTTTGGTCTTCTTTCTCTGAGGAAGAAGGGAGTGATAATTCCTCAGGGACTTGAGGTCCCAAGTCAGCTGATTTCGGCTAGATTCTTCAGCACAGATTCCTCAGTTCCCTTCTCAGGGGACACTAGCCAGGACTAGTCTATCGAAAACACCTTTTCAGTATTAAATCCTTTTTAGGCGTTTCATTTTGCGATATTCATGGCCATTGAATATCCTCTGTTGTTGGTCGTCTTCCATTTCTTAGTTTTTTACTCTGGTTTCCAAATTCGTCAAACTCGTTTACTTATTTTGAATATAATTTATTTTTGTAATATATATATATATNTATTCTGAGAGGAATTTTAAGTATTTCTGAAAAAGAACATTTATTTTTCGCTCTTTTCGCGATTATTGTATAAAAGAAAAAAGTTACCAAGGGAAGATGGGCAGTCTTTAATTCTGTTTTTAAAATGAAATTTTAAAAAATCCACCAAGAATCATTAATGAAGGAGTAGTGCTATCTCTACATATTTCTATTGTTTCATTGAACATTGAAATAAGAATATTAATCTAGAAAAAAGAATTAATGTTTTTAATCAAATAAACCAACGAGTATAATGAAGAGAAGACATAATGTTGCTGAGGCTGGCACTAGGAAAGTTGGGGAGCTCAACCCTTCAAGTTCATTCATAAATATATTCCTTGTTGTGCACCTTTTAGCGGGCCCTCCTCAAGGACTGAAAGAGAGTACGTAGAATTATGTGGAAGAAATCCTTCTTGATACTAGGAAAGAATTGCAGTAATATACGAAAGAAAATTTTAAATAAACGACTCCATGGGCTTATCAGGAGTCAATAGAATATCTGCAGAAGCACATAATCTTCTCTACAAGACCTAACTAGTAAGTTGAAAAGGTTAATTAAAGGTTTTTTTAATGAAGTATCAGCCACCCATTTAATCACTTAGGGTCATGGAGGGAGAGGCTATCTACAGGTTACCATCCAATGCTAAACATCCTTGGCTCAGAGCAAGCTTTTACTAATAAATAAAAAATTGCTCTGGGTGGGATTCGAACCCTAACCTAACGATCTACCCATCTACCCACTATCTACCCTGGGGCCTCAAAGGTTATTTTTTACTCATTCGTTTGCCTAAGTTGCAGATTTTGTCTCAGATTGGGCAAAATTGTCCGACAATAAGGCTAAGTATTCCACCATTGGCTGAAAAAAATATCATCCACTCCATCCATCATTGACCGTGTTTCTCGGTTTAAGATATAACACCTCCTTGGAAGAATTGAAGTTTTAGAATATTTATAAGTTTGTTACAAGAATCTCATCAAAAGATGATAAATAAATTCATTTTTTGTTCTACTTTCATGGATGAAGGTGTTAAAAGTGCGCAGTTCCTGGTTATTATTTAAGAACTGCTACAATAACTTATAGCTCTCTGGAAGTAGGTGATCCATCAAATTACAATATCTATTATACTGATTAACTATGGCGTCTTTAACTTCTGGCAATATCTTAGCATATTTCTGCATGTAGGAGTTGCTTTGCTTGCGTCTTCTCAGTGGAATGTCCTCTCCTGGCAGATGAGTCCACCGGATTCTCTAGTAGACTCCTTGAAGGATACCTGCCCGTCCCCTGTTACATGTGTAGGCACAGACAATGGCTCTCCACTATTTATCACGATCGAAATTTATTTTAAAAAATATAATAGAAACATTGCTGTTCTAATTGAAATTGAGGTTTTTCCGTAAAGAAATGTATATAATTTGCCCTAATTGAATAAAATAATGCATTAGTATATGGAATTATTTTAAATTATGGAAAATAGAGGGTTTAAATGAACAATAAAGAAAGCAAACATTAATGAAATAAAAAATTCTTAATAATAATAGTTTATTCTAATAGTAATAATAAACCAGTTATTATTATTTTTGATAATTGGTATAGGTACAGATAAGGCTTGAAAAGTTGTAATCTAGTGAAGAAGAAAAAAGTATAAATAGAAATTATAAAATGTATATTTGAAGATCAAGTTGAACTTCACTCAAATTATTATTATGATTTTTTGTTTTTATAATATTGATCTTTAGTCATCCGTTTTTATTTAGATGACTATTCGTATTTGTCTAGATAGAAATTCAGTGTTTGATGTATGGAGGAGAGCGAGAGAGAGAGAGAGTGATGAAGAGGGAGTTGTCTATTTTTTTCTCGTTAGGCTACCCCAATAATAGTTCTTATCTCCTTGTCTGAAATAGAGTTTATTTTTATTTTTTACACCCCCTATAGAAAACGTCCATGAGGAAGGCGGTAGTTGAATGGCATACAAGATTCTGATAAGACCCTGACTGAAGGGCAGCATCAGCAGGACAGGTAGCCCACTACCCTTTCTCCCTCAGGAGTCTGTGTTTGCCGAGTCCTTTGTGCCGAAGGAGGATCAAGGAAAAAATACAAGATGAAGTTCCCAGGACCTTGCCTCGAGCGCTGTCCTTCAGGAGGCACAGACATAACTCCCATTGGCTGTGGGGGTATTGTTCCAAGGGGACTCTCTCCTGCTTCATCGCCAGTGTCTTTGCCGAAGGACTCTTTATCCGCGGCAGGGGTGGGCGGTGGAGACTAAAAACTGAGCCTGCTGGAGACAAAGAACCACCCTTCTGTGGATCAGGTGGACCATTGTACTCAATGAATGGGCTCTTTGTTAACTAATCCTTTGGGTTAATCGCCCATGGGAAAAGTTCTGACTTAATGTTGTTTCAGCTTCCTACCTGGAGATGAAAGAAATTGCTCTAGTAGTGTTTCATTACCATAATAAACGATTTATAAATAATTCATTCCCTAAGGGATATTTCACGTAAATGCAGTTGGTAAGAATATTTATATTATCACTACATTGAATAAAAATAACATTTTTTTAAAATAGCGCTTCCATGTATACCTCCAATGAGTGCTTGAAGAGAATTCTCCGCCTGGAATCCGAGTTAGACTTGATCTCTTCTATAATTCAGAGCTGTGGTGTTCTGGACCAGGAGCAATCATTAAAGCTGGAACGTTGGCGTAATTTCCAGCGCTGGACCAACTAGAAAGTGTTAACGAGGCCTCAACGGAAAAGCTGGAACGTGAGACCTGGAACTGGCCTGGAGAGCTTCACTGGAAACAAGCACTTAAAGACATTACGCTGGAGAAATACACAATAACTTTTCTTGTTTTATTATTATTGCTTAAGTTAATGCGATATAAGAAATATCAAAAATCATCTCAAGAAATAAAATAGTATTTGAGAGAGGGAAAATGGTACTAAATGCCAGGAATGTCCCTCACACCTCTGCTGTGTTATCTAAGCAGATTCCCCATGTTTCATTAAGGCTGGTTATAAATAAGCTTTAATTCCTAGTGTAATCTTTCGATTTGGAAAAAGCAATGAGAATAAAGTTTTGACATCTAAGGCTTGTACTAGACTGCCCGGAAGGAAAGAATCGGTGAGAAGAAAGGAAATATAAATATTCGAAGTAGATAAATTCTTAAGTATATATATATATATATATATAAAAGGCCTTTTTAAAACTACACTATACAGCTATTTTAAACTTTTAATTTTTAAACGACTTTAGTCGTAACAATAACTGTAACAAATATGTCAACGGATTCTTAATTTGTTTTTCCATTAAAGCCACAGGGCAAGGAATGGTCCTGCTTGTACGAATTCAGCGATTAAGACCGGAAGTCGATGCTTCTTTTTAGTCAAGTTCAAATGCATGAATTAATTTTATGGTAAAAAACAGAAAGCCAACTCAACCCTCTTACTAGATACTTAAATATCAGTCAATATCAGTCAATTCATTATAAGTCTTTCATAAAATTGTAAATGATAAAAGATTACATTTGCACTTATTGCATTTTAAAGAATTTTTCGTTATATTATCAATTTTCACGATTTTTCAAATCGGTCCTTCTCTTTATCTTCTTTTCTTTGAACTAATTAAAACATTAATAATTCATCCAAATATTTGTGGAATGAACACCAAATTTGGTTTCCTGCAGATCACACACTCACATATATAAATATATAT
>KZ807325.1:37650-54289 GCA_000696205.2 Oncopeltus fasciatus | reverse complement strand
GAGAGAGGACGTCCTGTCCCTAAGTTCACATTTCCATGAGGTTAATAATTAAGGTTTTTTCACTAATACTATTTTTCCTTTTGAACATTGAGAAGGAAAGTTTGTTGACCGTAGATATTATTCTAAGATGATTTTAGTTGGGGTTCGGTCAAGGTAGATCCAAAAAACACAAATTTAAAAAATGTATTTTTTAATAAAGGATTATCTGCCAACGTTTCGGCTTACATTGTAAGCCATCTTCAGGGCTGTAGAAATACAATGTCTCATTAATTGTTTAAAATTTATGTGGGATAAAAAACCACAACCAAATAAAATATTTATAAAGAAAAAATATATACTTTAGTCATGGAAATGTGAACTTCCCTAGACAGGACGTCCTCTATCATTTTCATGATAGGTAGGTGTGGCAAATTACTGCTTTAATGTTATTCAATTTTTTTTGTCAATAACTTGTTTGCATGTTTTTTTTTCAAATTGTTTTTTTTTTCAAATTGTTTTTCAAAATCTTTTTATATTCTCTTTCATAGCTTTCTACATTCATACTCTTGATAACACATTAATTATTGCAATTCTCTATTATATTAATTTCAATTATTATTGTATTCTCATAACATTGTATTTCTACAGCCCTGAAGATGGCTTACAATGTAAGCCGAAACGGTGGCAGATAATCCTTTATTAAAAAATACATTTTTTAAATTAGTGTTTTTTGGGATCTACCTTAACCGACCCCCAACTAAAATCATCTAAGAATTTAGCTTACATTATTATTGTCAAAAGTTACTGAATGTAAATGGCCTTACCTATTGAAGAATAATAAGTCTGGAGGATCTCGAGGAGCTGTGTGCACTAAGCTAGATTATCATGTACTCATAACTACAGTAATATATAAGAATAAATGGTTAATGTATTCATCAGAGGATTCTTTGGGATAGAATAGTACGAAGAAGATCTCAGTATTAACAGTTATATTCCTTACTATCTTCAATAGATGTAAAAAAAACTACAAGAACATATTATACTATAATTATTACACCAATAGTGTTCTATACATTTTTTTTTGACAAATCTAAAGTATAAAATATAAGGACTATTCGATTTTGGTCCTTCTCTAAACCAAGGGTGGAAGTCCTTCGATTTCAGTAAACAATTAATTCCCCCCAACCATTCCAAAAATAAATTATTAATGCTGGATTTGGTTATTATATTTGACATAGTACATTGGCCCTACCTTGTAAATTGCGTTCTTAAATTATTTCCTAAACAAGTTTTTTACTTAATAGTACAAGAATATAAATTTAAAAATACAATTTAACTCTTTTAAGCCCCATAAACATAGAATATTTTAATTCTAAAAATTACAATGAAATTGAAAACTTTTAATTTAGTTAAGTATATGCAAGGGAATCTAAGTAAATTTTTTTATTCTATTCTCTTGCATTTATTCTATATCCTTAACGTAGGATTAAATACAACAACTAATATCAGTATTATTAATTTAGTGTTTCTGTAAGCCTCCCTCACCCGCAAGACATATTTCCACAATCCACTTATACCTTAATCTGGGGATTTCCATAAAATATTATTAATCATAAATCATAGATAATTACATTATATACGTATTATGTTTTGTAAAATATTAGTAATTCTAAGAATTAAGTTATCATTTACATTAAAGAAATAATTATTGAAGATATTAAATTATTTTTGACTAAATACCCCTACCTATAGACCGGTTTCAGTAATCAAAAATTCCTATAACAGTTTTCAAAGAAAGCTTAAATTCTAAATTTGGATTTTTTCAAACCTATTTTAAAGCCGATCGAAGTAAAATAGGATTTTTTAGGCACATTTTGCACCGTGTAACTTGAGAATAAATCTGATCAAGTAAAAATTAAATCTAGACATTTACCGTGTGAGAATGGTCGGGGTTTCGGGCAGGAAGAAAAAAAATATACACCACAATTTGGAGTAATATTTTATTTATGCCAACGTTTCGGTTTAGCTAGTAAGCCATCATCAGGGCAATGGTGTTGGGTGGAGAAATCTCCCCAGGGTGGTTGTTCACATTGTAAACTGTTTACAATGTGAACAGACACCGCCCTGGGGAGATTTCTCCACCCAACACCATTGCCCTGATGATGGCTTACTAGCTAAGCCGAAACGTTGGCATAAATAAAAATATTACTCCAAATTTTGGTGTATATTTTTTTCTTCCTGGCAGAAACCCCGACCATTCTCACACGATATTCGAGACGGCCAACTAATCATCAACCATGTCTAGACATTTACCCTGACGTCGTATTTACATTAAACTAGATTCAAATATGTAACAGTTATTGTTTAAGCTTGCCATAATTTGTTTTCTCTTTTCTAATTGAAGGCATTATATGATCTTAAATTAAAGAGTATTATGTCTAAAATAAACGAAAAAAGACGAAATAAGAATAAATTCAATTATTTAACGGTTGTACAATTTTTCTGTACGCACCTACTGACAGCAATTTTCAAAATGAAGAAAACAAATTTTTAAATGAGCATTCTTTTCTTAAATATTCGATGAATACCTAAAGGAAAAGTTTATAAGGTATCACAAGGTAAAATTCAATTTTTAACTGTTATATTTTATTATTACTTTAGGAGTAAACACATTAACTAAATTGACAATACATTAATGGAAGAGGAGTTTAGTGGTACACGAAAATGTATAATACAATATAATATATTTTGTGTTATGTGAGTTATGAATATGTTTGAAAAAAATAATAGATGTGAAATGGTGCATTTTTCTAATGATTACGTATTATGATATTTTCAGGAAAAAACGCCTGATTGATGATTAGCGGTCTTCATTTTTAAGGCGAATGACTCTCTCCTGCCATCATATAAGGTATGTCTCACTTTTATACATATCCATTTTAAATGAAACATAAGAATTCTGCTTAGTTCAGGGAGCTCCATTGGCGTCACCTTCTATTTACAAGATGTATTCGTAAATAAATGTGATACAACTACTGATGTGTGTCTGATGTACGCGTGTTCCCAGATGATACACTAGCGTATGTGGGTCCCAATGAAGGCCAGACATATTTATTTCATTCCCAAATAACCCTCTCTGGAATGATACATAGTCCTTACGTCATAAAAAATATCCAGGATATGTGTAAAAACCCGTGTTTTTGGACCCGTGCTAAAATTTCAGGTCGGAATGTGTTCAGTCACTGTTTTGCGGAACTACTTATTTCATATGATTTTAAAAGAACTAAAAAAAACCCAAAGATTAAATTTTTTTTTTGAGTAATCTTGGATCATACGAATTTTATGTTTAAAATGGAAGCCACTGATAAGTCAGACAATGGAAAAACTCGTAAACGTAAACTAAGTATATTTCTCAGTATTTCAATTGAAAAATATTTTTATTTGAACCCTCTTCATATCATATGATCCCCCAAACTTATTGAGTATAATTTTTAACAATCAATAATAATAATAATTTTAGTTGCATTACAAAAAAATAAATATTTCGGTAAAAAACTTTTTTTTTACACATACTCAACATTATAATTTTACACACCTGTTCATTAGATTTCGCGCAAATAATAACTAAACATTGATATGCTAAATTTCAATAATATAAACAACTAATTTTTCCTTCTAATTATGGGTATAGGAGTCGCCTTACTCTTAATTATTCAATTTCAATACGAATTTTCTAAAGTATTTATTTTCAAAATAATCCCTGTTAATGCTAGTACTCACAGAACTTATCAGTTTTTTCTTCATTAAAAGCTACAGGCCGAAAAACTAATAACAACGGCTTGTCGAGCATTAATGCTAACATGCTTATGCGTGTGTCTGATTGAAATTAATTATACAACATAAAAGATTTACCAAAAATTATTTTAAAAATCCCATTTAACATTCGCCTGCTAAAATATTAGTTGTATTGTTTATGTGACAAATGTGTGATTTTTGTGTAGTATGTTATTATAAGTTATTTTGTGTAAACTTGTGATATTCGTCTTATATATTATGATAAGTTACGTTATATAAGTTATATTTTTTATTTGAATTAGTATATTCAAATATTATGTGTAATAATATATTACATACTATGGTATTACAATCAAATATATTTGTCATGAGTATTGGTTTGGGGTTTTCGATAAAATACGATTAGCAAATTAAAATGAACATATGGTTGTTTTTTTTGTAAATAAATAATCTTTTCCATAATGTATTAGCTCTAACAGTAATAGCCAAAATACAAGATGCTGTTATAGATAAGAACATGAATTATTTTCTGATATAAACCTTTGGCTTCACAATGCAAACCGAAATCATTCTAACTGTACATAATGGACGGACAATACTTCAATAGTTATCCAAATAACCATGGAAAGACATGTCCGAGTACTGATAGTGCTTTACAAAGAATGGTTGCCTTATTCCTAACCAATTTTCTTTTTATCCAGCGAATACTGTTTGAAAGAAGAATTTCTCTAGTATCTAATGGAATATAAGTGAATAAATATATTATTACAGGTACATAAAAATCAAAAATTATTTTTAGTGAATTCTTTAGTTAGTTCTATTAAAATTGAGTTTATTTTTGTGTATATATACGGCGGTATCAACAGTGTTAATACATTTCACTGTCAACTGTTGTTGCTGAAAGAAAAATCTAAATTTAATTTTACCAAAAACCATTTAAAGAGATTTACTGTTATAATAATTAGTTTATTTCTAGAAATTCATATTTTCTTAAGTAATCATTTTTGTAATTTTGTGACGAAATAATATTTATTATAATATACATAGTTTCCAACTGGTGTAATCAAAACATTTTCTTGGGGCGCCAGGCTAGCTCAGGGGATCCGTACGGGTCTCGCAATCCTGACGCCGCGGGTTCAAATCCCGCCCAGGTCAATCTTTTATTTATAAATGGATGCTCGTCCTGAGCCATGGGTGTTTAAAATGGGGTGGCAACCTGTAGATAGCCCCTCCCTCCAATGACNAAAAAAAAAAAAAAAAAAAAAAAAAAAAAAAAAAAAAAAAAAAAAACATTTTCTTAGTCATGGTTCTCTTCTACTTTCATAAATTCTAGAAGTTTCTTCAATTGTTCAAATAAATTACGATTTCTTAGGCAACTAATGGAATTATTATCTGAGGGGTAATTTTTTAAATTTTTATTTATTATATTCTGTTATGAGAAATATTTGTACTCATAATGTTAATTTTTTAAAAAGTTGCTAGCATTTATCATGGATATTCTGAACAGTTTCTTATTATATTATTATGAATTTATATGAAGATAAATATTATTAAAAGTACGTGAAAAAGTTTAAACATTGATTTAATCTCATACTAATTTACCATTCGAACATCAAGAAAAGCAATGAGTTGTTCAGTACGGCGCTAAGTTCTTTCCTTACCGCATAATTTTTTTGTAATGCGGGCTTGCCTGCTGTACAATGTTCAGGATTTATTTTTCCCTGGGGTTTGAAAGAGCATGATGGTATTAAGGAATTGATACAATTTAATTTGTATTTAATTAATTTAAAGTTTTTATTTATGCCTTGGTACAATATGAAAAATTGTATTTGAGATTATAATTAAACGAAAGTAATTTCAAGAGAAAAATAGACAAATTTTTCAATATTAGGATATTTTCAATGTTGCCTATCGCAAAGCTTCTTATTTGTATATATAAAGTATTCATTATTATGCGAGCGATGGCCATTAAACTTTTCTTCCGTTATTTATTTACTGACAGGTGTTATTCTGAGAGGAATTTTAAGTATTTCTGAAAAAGAACATTTATTTTTCGCTCTTTTCGCGATTATTGTATAAAAGAAAAAAGTTACCAAGGGAAGATGGGCAGTCTTTAATTCTGTTTTTAAAATGAAATTTTAAAAAATCCACCAAGAATCATTAATGAAGGAGTAGTGCTATCTCTACATATTTCTATTGTTTCATTGAACATTGAAATAAGAATATTAATCTAGAAAAAAGAATTAATGTTTTTAATCAAATAAACCAACGAGTATAATGAAGAGAAGACATAATGTTGCTGAGGCTGGCACTAGGAAAGTTGGGGAGCTCAACCCTTCAAGTTCATTCATAAATATATTCCTTGTTGTGCACCTTTTAGCGGGCCCTCCTCAAGGACTGAAAGAGAGTACGTAGAATTATGTGGAAGAAATCCTTCTTGATACTAGGAAAGAATTGCAGTAATATACGAAAGAAAATTTTAAATAAACGACTCCATGGGCTTATCAGGAGTCAATAGAATATCTGCAGAAGCACATAATCTTCTCTACAAGACCTAACTAGTAAGTTGAAAAGGTTAATTAAAGGTTTTTTTAATGAAGTATCAGCCACCCATTTAATCACTTAGGGTCATGGAGGGAGAGGCTATCTACAGGTTACCATCCAATGCTAAACATCCTTGGCTCAGAGCAAGCTTTTACTAATAAATAAAAAATTGCTCTGGGTGGGATTCGAACCCTAACCTAACGATCTACCCATCTACCCACTATCTACCCTGGGGCCTCAAAGGTTATTTTTTACTCATTCGTTTGCCTAAGTTGCAGATTTTGTCTCAGATTGGGCAAAATTGTCCGACAATAAGGCTAAGTATTCCACCATTGGCTGAAAAAAATATCATCCACTCCATCCATCATTGACCGTGTTTCTCGGTTTAAGATATAACACCTCCTTGGAAGAATTGAAGTTTTAGAATATTTATAAGTTTGTTACAAGAATCTCATCAAAAGATGATAAATAAATTCATTTTTTGTTCTACTTTCATGGATGAAGGTGTTAAAAGTGCGCAGTTCCTGGTTATTATTTAAGAACTGCTACAATAACTTATAGCTCTCTGGAAGTAGGTGATCCATCAAATTACAATATCTATTATACTGATTAACTATGGCGTCTTTAACTTCTGGCAATATCTTAGCATATTTCTGCATGTAGGAGTTGCTTTGCTTGCGTCTTCTCAGTGGAATGTCCTCTCCTGGCAGATGAGTCCACCGGATTCTCTAGTAGACTCCTTGAAGGATACCTGCCCGTCCCCTGTTACATGTGTAGGCACAGACAATGGCTCTCCACTATTTATCACCTTACTAAGAAGAATGAGATTTGCATTTAGATTGGCATTAGTCAAGATCCGGGGACATAGAAGATACGGTTCATCTCTAACACTCAATAAGGTGAAAGGATCTTTTGAAATTCCTAACTCAACCAGGAATATCTTTCTTGAAACTATTAGAGCTCCATGAGATAAAAATGTAAGGAAATCATGTATTTTATTTTATATTAAAACTTGTCGTTTTAGTCGAGAGTGAATGGTATAAAACTGATCTATTGATGTTACAACACGTATCTTTTACCAAAGAGAAATGAACTATAGAAGGATCGATTGTAGAAGATGTATTCTACAAAGCTATTACGTTTACAAATTTTGGTCTATTATAAGACCTCCATTCCACAAATCTGATATCAGTCAAAAATTAATTTTGTGAAATTTGGAAATTTTTTATTTAAAGAAGAAGCGCTTTTTGTCATTAAGAGTCTAGCATATTTGACTTAATTGTAAATGGAATATTATTAATAGCATTGGAGTAAAACAAAAAAAAAAGAGACTAAATTTAAATTAGATCTAGTTTATATATATGATTATACATGAAGAAGTGACATGTAAATAAAACATTGTTGGAGGAATGACAGATTGGTGAAGCTGAAACAAATCCACTTTCTAGATCATTAAAACTATTCTTCACATATCTGCAGTCAACATTTAGCTCAAACCTCTAGTTAATTCCTAATCACCAAATCATCATCATTTACCCAGCGGGTTTTTTTCAACTTATCATTATAGAGTCATTCTTAAAAAGTTTTTTAAAATTTACTTAAACTATTATTAAAAATTATGTTAAATTTTATTATTTTATGTACACTCATTTTCAGCCAACATAAAGTTTAATAATTATGTTCTTTCTCTTATTTCCTTCACTATAATGTGCTTCTTAAAATACTATATGTCTCTGACTGAATATATTTTATTCATTAAAGTAAATTTTTCACCGGTGTCTTCAGTACATCCTGAAACCATTCAGTTCATTTGATTTTACCATTAGTTCAATAAATATTATTGTACAACAATAAATATATTTTGATAATATTCTTTGACAAACTAATAGTTTACTAAATGATCTTATTAGAATATTATTATTATTAGAATATAATTGTCTATTATTGTGACATATGCTCAAATATTCACACTTAAAATATCTTTTAGTGATTTGTGATTACTATTTATAATAAAGTGATTTTTGGTATTTAATAAAATATGTGCCTATCACTTTGCATAGTATATTTTTAGTTTTTCCTTAGCAAGGTGCGCTTCATGGACACTTTTATTTCTTTAAGGGAACTCCGACCTTGTTTTTTTAAAAGTAGCCAAAAAAATCGATACCTGTGGCTGCTACCTAAGATATGTAACAGTTACTTTATCACTCCACTCGTCATTAAATAATGGGTTCTTATTTTTTTATGCAGTATAAGAGTTTTCGCTTTACGAAAATATTGGAGTTTGGATCTTTTTGTATGGGAAGGCAGATCTCTGGAGACGTGCTGATCACCTTCCTTATTGTCAGCCATGTTGATTCCTTGAGATGTAACTGTTATGTTATATTCTTAGAAGTAGTCGATTTCAGTCACAGTAACAGTTTGTTGAGCTAAGCCATATACAAGAATTAAATATTCTCTTCTTTCTGCTTTACCAACAAATATTGTTTTATTTATAAAAGTAGATTTAAAGAAAAAAAATCTTTCGATTGATTGATGTTTTAAAGGAGTTTCACAGTTCTCAGGGATATGGAAAAACTTACCAGAGTGTTAAAACAGGAGTACTAACTCGACCATCAATTTTGACGGAAAGTCCAAAATGGCTCAACTTTTTTCTTTTTTTTAAAAATAATAGTAGATGGCTGGTTATAAGTGGATCAGATTTTTTTTGTTTGCAGCTATCTTGAATGCCTCGAAGTGTAGCTCTTATCATTTTCTGATGTTATCCCAATACCAGTCACAGTCAGCTGTTTATGTGCCTACTTATATTAAACCAGATCTGAGAAATTAGCTACAAAAAAAAATTTATTTTAAAAAATTTAAATCTTATTAGATTTTTTTCCACACATTTAGAATACATGAGATTGACCGAATTTGTAGAAATCCAATTAGGGGGTTATGAAAATTTGTAATTTGCATCGGCAATATCTGAATGATAAGCAGGTCAGTTATAGACTGCAAATTGAGCCTTCGAGGCCAAGGCAATTGGGAAGCATTCCCGGGTAATTCATCTCCCGGGGCATCAACATATGAATATGCTGATAAGATCCTGCGTATTACGGTGGTGAGGATGGTCTACGTCAAGTGCAAGTTGGTGGAGAACACGGTGGCGCGAATCGGCGTGTAGCAATTCATTCCAACCACGTTTTAAAGATCAATCCCGGATTCAGAAGAACATCGATTTATTCTGCATCTTATCCACATTTAAATTTTTTTTATCTTGATGTATATATAGCTTGTAGTTACGGTCCGAGTCCCTTCCTTCTTTGTTCTTTATAAGTGTTAGCTTCCCTTTCAACCACTTAGTGTCATGGAGGGAGGGGCTATTTACAGGTTGCCACCCCATTCTAAATGACCATTGTTTAGGAGAAGCTCTCACTAATAAATAAAAAGTTGTCCCCTGGGCGGGATTCGAACCCGCAGCGCCAGGATTGCGAGTCCCGAACGGATCCCATGATCCACCCCGGCGACCCACAGTCCTTTCCTTAGCTGGCTTACAAACAGAAATTAGTTCCGTCCAATGAGCCCACGGCTATTAAGAAGAGAGTGGACACAGTCGCTCCCCTTGCGATACTCCTTAGCAGGAGAGGTTGTAAGTTATGATTGCTTTCTTCACTGTCAGTTAGGCCCATGGTCAGCCTTCTTTCTCTAATGGGCATTTCCCCCATTTGGAGAATAAATTATTATCCGCTAGTGAAATAATAATTGACTAGAAGTAAACCAACTAAGGCCAGTGTTTTTCAAACTCAAGGACAGATATGACGCTTACTATCGGAAACAAGCAGGTTCCATTTTTTTCCACAATTATGACAGAAATAAGATAAATATGATTAAGTTAATGTGTGAAAAAAAAATAGAATACAAAATTCCATTCATTAATTATCGAAATGTCTCAAAGACTTAGCAGAAAGCCATTACATTTCCAATATTGTTTGACACTAATGATATACCACCTTGAAAAATTTTTTTTTTTCCTGAATGTGAAATACGCAGTTGTTATGTCAATTTTTCAGATTTATTTGAACTTATCCTCTAAAAGCAAATAATTTTAATTAAAAAGTATTACTAATTAGCACTAAATCAGAAAAAAAAATTAATTATTCCTTCTCCTAATTTATGTAATAACCTTATGTTATTATCTTCCTGGATTTTTTAAAAGCAGGCATCTTACGTAAGACGAGATAAGGATTTAAATATTTCTCGAATTCTAGAACTGACCGTGAATATAATTAGTTTTTGTTACCTCTATTATCCTTCTTATTGACCTCAGATAGGTCAATCTTTAAAACTGCTTTGGAATACGTTATTTGCAAATTGCCCGGTCTTAGTTCGAGGCCAGGAAGTACAAGAGAAAAGGCTGGCATTAAGGGCTTCCCTAAAAAAAAAAAAAAAAAATAAATAAAAATAAATAAAGTTCTAAGAAGTTCTGCCGTAGAAATTCTATTTGCTCAGGAGATATGTATCGATCTATTGAGTCGAGAAGTGTAATATTTCATGGCATACGTGTGCAGCATTTTATTTGTGAAAATGGCAAACTTTCATAGGAGCCAAGGATAACGACTTACACATTACTTCAGATTTATATAACGCCTTTGAATCTGACTTATAATTCCCGCATCTCCTTTTAGAACGAATTATCTCTTCTTTTTCATCTGACTTTTGACTTAAGGTACTGCACCTTAGTGAATTAATTGTCTGAAAAAATAGTTGGACTGTCTGTAGGGAGTAACAAATTGTTAGACCCTAATGAAAAACAGAACATTAAAATAAAAATAATTTGTGTCATTTATTCGCTGGAGGCTAACATATTTTTGGATAAAAATGTCGCAGTTTTTGAGTGAGAGTACCGGTATAATTTTACAGTAATTACAATTTTTTTATAGCTCTAAAAGTAAGTTTAAATAAGTAGATTTCACTATTTTTCAATAAAGCAGGGTCTAAATAAAAATAATGACTATAACTATGGATGGAATATTATTTTAAAACTGAAAAATAAAAATATTTTGCTGGTGCTAGCTAATGGCAGGGGAAAATTTCGGTTGGCACTTAACCATATACGTGCAATTATCAAATAAATTCCTTACTAGGTGCCTTTTATAAAACTTTAATAGAATTTAGAAGTTGAAAAATTCTTCGATCTACGTTCACCCAGACTCTACTCAATTTAGTTCCATAAATTTTTGTGATATGAATTGATCAATGAGATACAAATGTTGAATAATACTAAACCTGCAACATATTTTGTATTGGAATTTGCTCCTTGGCAAATATCTATCATGATATTGCTATAATAAACGAAATCCCTTATTGGCTGTATTACCAAATAACTTATTTATAAAATATTTAAAATTTTACTGCAGTGAAGTAGCTATCAATCAAATTGAATAACAGACAGGGATTCAAATTTCCCTTCAAACACAATCATCTCTTTAGGAAATAACCGATGGAGATAGGAAAAAAACGAAGATTACAAAACATGTTAAGCCCAATGAGTTTGTCAAAATGGCAATAACCCAAGTCGATTGGTTTAACTCTTTTGCTGTTAGTGGGACTTTTAAATTGTAGATCTTCTTAAATTAATGAAACGCTTAGAATTTATTGCTTCTGCTCAAATTATACTAAACTCATCTTACACTGTTATCATAAATACAGGGATATAATCTAAATGCCTAATTTAATTTTTTTTTAATTTTCTATACGGCGTACGGCTTTAATAAGGCGGACTGGCACTTTTATTATTATTCAGTAACGTGTTTTGAAACATAAAACATTGAATTTTAAGAGAGGTGGGTGTTATTATTTTGATCTTACATGTCAAATTTTAATTTACTACATGATAAAGCTCAAAGGAGGAGTCGTTCAACCCTACATGATATTTTGAGTAAGTGTCTTCGTAAGAAGTGTTGTAGAACATAAATATTAGATTCGACAGGTTAGGCTTTATTAGTTTTTAATAGAATATATTACTGGTTTTCCAATATTGTCTCTCTCCAAACATCCCCTCCCCCAGACTGATTTTAGGAATTAATGAACTAATCCAACTGTTTACAAAAAAGCATAAATACCTAATTTATATATTTTTATTAAAAGTTGAGTTATAACTGTATCAAGTGACTTTATTTTTATCTTTTTTTAAGTTGGATAGAAGATATTTATCAAGAGTTTGTTGGTGATAACAATATAAGTAGATTTATTTTTTCAACAAAAAATCCCATTTTGTTTTCCATAATAAAGATATTAACGTTGGTAAAAAAAGTATAGGACTATAACGCAAACTGACCATTTAGGTGTTGCTGTGATAACAGATAAAAAACCTTATAGTTACACCTGCTTGCGTTGCAGTTTCTAGTCCCGCCCTGGGCAAGTTTGTATCGAAGAATTTAATCTTGCACAGGGCCAGTTTAGATTAGGATGGCTATCTGTTTATAGCCTCCTCTCTCCTTGATTCTAAGTGGTTGAAAGGGTAGTTAAATTACAGAAAAAGAAAAAGTTATCCTGGCATTGAAGATACCAATAAAGAAGCCGGTCCACTTATAACTAATAATCAAATTTTTTTTTTTAAGCATTTATCTGGAGGACTTCCCCTGTGGTTTTACGTTGATAAAATTTTTATTAAATAATTAATGGCAGATGAAAGTGTGGAGCAGGAGAGTAACTGTTACGAGTCTTAAGTAGCAGTCACTTGCTGCAGTTTGTATTGGTCATTCATAAAAAAACATGACCCCAAAATACATTTATTGCATTCAATATAATGTATATTATTAAAATGGAGAGTTTTTTGACCATAGATATTATTATTAGATGATTTTAGTTGGGGTTCGGTCAAGGTAGATCCAAAAAAATACAATTTTGGAAAAAGAGTATTTTTTAAAAAGATTATTTGACAATGTTTCTTGCTTAGCTTACATTGTAAGCCATATTCAGGCTTAGAGGACGTCCTGTCCCTAACGGACGTCATGGAAATGTGAACTTGTGGACAGGACGTCCTCTCTCGTATTCATGATAGCCCTGAAAATGGCTTACAATGTAAGCCGAAACGTTGGCATATAGTCTTTTTAAAAAATACACTTTTGTTAAATTTGTATTTTTTCGGATATATCTTAACCGAACCCCAACTAAAATCATCTATGAATAAGATTTAGTCTGAGTAATTATTTATATTTATATAAGTATTTATAATTTAGTATTGAAGGTAGAAAGAGAATACCTCAGAGAAGTGTTAATTTTCTCCATCTTACATAAAAGCTGGCTCGGAGAATATGAAAGAGGGTTATAGAAATACAAGGTGAATCGATATTGCAAACAGTATGAGGGTTAAATCGGTGTAGGACAAAACGGGAAAGACAAATAGGATCCAAACGAGGCAAGTTAAAGGGGGTGTATAAAGCTCGGGGGGGGCTTTAACGGATTTTCTNTGGTTTTTAGAATGTTAAAAATGTTTGAATATGTTAAATAAATTCGTTCTATGTCCGCTCTGTCGTTAACTGGATAGTGTTGTTAGTTAATGTGAACGGTTTCGGATAAAAGGCGTTTGTTTTCAGAAAAAAGTAGTAAAAACTGCCCTCACTAAACATGTTTTTCATGAAGAACACACATTTGACTTCGAGAACATAACCATTCTTTCCACTGAACCCTAAGAACACAAACGCCTTTTTGGATCTATCTTGACCGAACCCCAACTAAAATCATCTAATAATTGTATATTATTGTATTCAAAAATACAAACCTCTTTGTAAAGGTTCTTCTCTGGAGAATCATGTTATTAACCATGGTGTTAAGAGGGAAATTTTTGAATTTTTTTGGTCAATTTAAAGCTATATATAATTTTTAACAGCTTATCTTTTTAGGCTCCTCCAAAAATCAGTGATTGTTGGAAGAAAGTCCATACTCCGGTATAGCCCAAACCTAAAAGATTTCCCACAACTCATTCATTCATTTAAGACAAGATGAATGAGATTATAGTAGTAATTTTATAGCGAACGTCGAATGAGGCAAAGTAGGGTAGGCCGACCTCTCTCCCTGGATCGACTCCTCTTTATTAATAAAAAAAAGAAAAGTACTTAACAAAATAAAATTAACCGTTACACCCATTATATTTATATATTTTATTTCATATCTCTCAAAATAAAAGAAGATATTCAAGAAGATATTTTTACTGAATTTGAGTAAAAGGTATAAAACATATTCATTTTTAATGAAATTTTTAATGTGAGGCAAATGTTTTAGAATGAAATTCTCACAGTTAGAAAAGTTAGTTTTTATTTTCTTTGCTTCTGGTTGCAATGACCCAGAGGTTTCTTGGCATGAATCTAGTGAACACTTATCCTAGTTACTGGGCTACGTATATATATATATATAATAGAATTTTTATACATGAAAGCATCTGTTAGTTGCATAATATTACTCACAGTTTGCTCAATATTTTAATGCATTTTTAATAGACCACTACTTTCATGACCGAAGTCTATGAAAATAAATTTTGAGGACATTTTATTTTTTCATGAACTACGTTGCCTACCCAACAGGTAGTATTTTTTTTTGTTGTTGTTTGTTTTAATTTACCCAGAAGATTTTTTTTTATAGCTGAAATTATCATAGAGAATTTGGAAAGTATAAAATTTGTGATTAAGCTGATATTCTTTGAGGAAAATAATAAAAGTAACTTTTTGAGTGACTATTATAATGCGATTTGTCCTTCATAAACTGACATTCAGAGGTTTAAGTAGTTTCTAGTGAAGGAATGAAATTGAAAATGATGTCATTATCGTAATTTCCTGACCGCAGCTCAGTCACGAAATATCCTCGGGATCCTGTGAAAAATGAAAAGACGTCCAATTGTCGGAGGGGAGGGGGGAGGTCCAGATTGTGAAGAGCAAAAAGAAGTCTGGCGGAAGAGAAGGAGCCGGTGCAGTGTGTAGCCCCGGTCACGAGGCGGGCTGGCAATCATCTGGGGAATCACTGGGTCTGCAAGGCCGCGAGGACGGGCTCTCATCAATCGTGCGCTGTGTGTCCACGAAGAGTATGCACTTACTCCAGACAGAGCGATCCTGGTACCGTTTCCTTCCTTGCAAAGTCACAGATATCCATGTCCTTCGACAATTTCCTGTCAAATAAGGACGAAGGAGACAAATCTTCCACAATCCTCAGCTTCATGAACTATTGTCAGAAGATCCTTCATTTTCAATGATCAACTGTCGAGTAATGTTAGTAATAATTTGATTATCCAAGTGTTTTTGACAGTTTTTATTTGATTTTACTTCTTTGAAGAAGTATCATAAATAATGGAAATACTTTTATCTTATATAATTATTTGATATTATTCTCATACCTTATATTCTCCGTCTTCATTGGTTTCTGTATACTGTGATTATAAACTTCCTTTTGGACACTTCTATTCGCCATTAAAATTGATCTTTTATAACACTTTTATGAAATATACAAAGTAAGAATAGTATTAAAGTATTTAAGTAGAAGTCTTAAACTTCTCTTATCACATTTCCTCTTGGGATAGACCATCTGGAAAATCTGATTTTCCATCTTCTCAAGAGCCACTTTTCTTTAAGCTGCACTGAAAAGGGTTTTGGAATTCGTGATTTTCCTGAATCTGAAAACAGCTTTATTTATTAGCCCTAGACAATTTTTTTTAGAAGTTAACAGCGAAATCAATTATTTATCAGTGGGGTTTTATTTGTCCCATTAATTTAAATATCCAATCTCAACTTCTGATTGCGTCAGGTACCTTGACTCCCGTCTAACATGGAACACACATACAAAAATCAAAAGACAGGAACTAAATAGGAGACTTGGACAACTCTAAAAGCTACTAAGCCGCTAGTCAACCTTAACTGTGACCAACAAACTTACCATTTATAAGACGTTATTGAAACCTATCTGGACGTATGGAGTCGAACTGTGGGGAACTGCTAAACCATCCAACATCCAAAGAATACTGTCCTTTCAATCCAAAATCCTAAGAATCATAGTTGATGCACCCTATTACGTCGCAAACTCCTTACTCCACAATGACCTTAAAATCCCTTTAGTTAAGGACAGCATTACAACCCGTTTGAATAAACTCAACTTTGGCCTTTCCATGCATCCCAATCCTTTAGCCCAAACTCTATCCAGTATTACCCATCTTAAAAACCCACTACGCCGTTTGAGGAGGAAATGACCTCCTGACCTTCTCATTGCCAACTTCATAAAAAAAAAAATAATATGAAGAAAAAAACTAAAACAAAAAAACCAAAAACAACCTGTGTATTGTAAATAGAGATTTAGGAGT
>KZ807324.1:480093-494040 GCA_000696205.2 Oncopeltus fasciatus | reverse complement strand
GAAAGGTATGTTAAAGTCTTGATGTAACAGCCCTGAAAATGGCTTACAATGTAAGCCGAAACGTTGGCAGATAATCATTTAAAAAATACAATTTTTTTTAAATTTGTATTTTTTTTGGATCTACCTTGACCGAACCCCAACTAAAATCATCTAATAATAATATCTCCGGCCAAAAAAAAAACTCTCCAATTGAACATAAAAATCTTCAATCCTTCATTTATTCATTTTCAGAAAAAGTTGTATAACAATATTATTATTATTATTCATTTCAGTAAAAATCCAAACAGTAATAAAGATATTGTATTTAACAATTATTATTATTATGAGATGGACGGAAATAAAAATAAATTACTAATCCTGAAGGGGTGCACCATAAGATGCGTTACTAGAAGAGTAAAATAAAGTTTATATAAATTAATATTAATAATAATTGTGATTCACATTTTGACCCTTAACATGTTTACATAGTAATTATTAATACAAGCTCAGCAAAGAGAGATAAATTATTTCTATTAAATAAGGATTAAGTGTTATTACTCAATAACAACCTAAACCTTACCTTATATTTGAAATAAATACTTTTTACATGTGTTTTATTTTTTTCAAAATATATCTATGGGTCCATGCAAATTTTTTTTTTTATAACCCTTCTTGAAAGGGCCAAACTTCTTCATTATTCTATGATGAATGTTTATAATTATTAGGTTAGCATATTATAATAATATTCACTCAAAAGGAATATAGTAGAAAATGAATTGAGATAAACAGGGCTCACATATTAAAAGCAGAATTGTGACGAGCCTGCAGAATTGTATTAACTTAAATATACATTTTATTCAAGATTATATTTATTCATCGGAGTATACTTATATTAACTCCCAGCGATTATTCATCAGTCGTTTTCACCTAATTTTTTTAAATTTTCTATATTAATATAAAAAAGTTGCATAATTAAGAAATCAATAAATTTCAAATAAGCAATGAATATTTATTCAATATTATTTAAACGTTATAACTGAGATAACAATAAATACTATAAAGCCGTTTATTCAAACGTATTGGATTGTAATAGATATTACGCGTGTTATAAAAAAAATTATAAAAATGCGTCCTTTATATAGGGCGCGTTTTAAAAACGGCCTTAAATCAATTCCACCCTACCCACATAACCTAATAAAAATATTAGTAAAGGCCCGAGTGATTCGAGATTAGGGGGTGAGCAGGGGTGAGGGGAGGGAAATAGCTCGACCTGAAAAATTCAAAGGGAAGAAAGAAATTGTGTCACTGTCTCAAACGACCGGACCTCATTCAAACATTGTATCACACTCTCTGACTCCGTAAACTTTTTTTTTTTTTTTTTTTCTACGCAATTATTGGTAATTATTGACCAAACATTTTTTTTACAAAGAATAGCCCGCAGGTTACATTCACTCTTTAAAAACAAGTACAAAGACAAGTTATAAATTAAAATTGTATTAGCGGATTTGCTAGCTTGTAAGTTGCAGGACTAGTAAATGTTATAGTGAATATTATATAAGATTTTCATCTGCCCTGTGACCAGTTTCCAAGCATATTATACCTTCACCAAGCTATTTAGTAAACCTACTTAAAACGACATGTTATAAGGGAGAGGAACGGTCGGATGGTTTATTATAAAAATTTATTTATTTTTAAATTTATNAACATGTAAGTAACCTATTAAATAATTTATACAATTAATATAATCAACATACAAAATTAATATTAATCAAGTCATTTTAATCGGAATCGTTCAATGAATAGTGCAGCTAAACTCATGACCAGTTCAAACTCATTGGTCAAAAAAATATATTAACTGCTCAATATTTTTAGGTTTATTTGTCTAGCTCTTTTTCCTATATTTATGTTTTAGTAACCCTAACTATACAAATTTTGAGAGAATAATATATTTTCACAGCTATATAACAATCTAAAATATCGGAAATATGTGGCAGAAACTCAACGAACAGTTGAAAGGAGTCGTCCATGACGCACACAATCAACATATATGAGATACACTTTCCAAAGATGCATTGAGATAACCTATTTTTTAACCCTTTTCATAGAAAATTAATATAACACTTCATTATAACATTGTCAATACTCGAAAACAACAAATCTATCGGTCTGCTGTATACAAATTATTATTATTTTAACAAACATACATTTAAATACATTGTTTTTCTTTTATTCTTTCACCTTCCTTTCAACCTTTTAGGCTCTAGAGGGGATGGCAATCAACCCCATTCTAAGAATCCTTGGTGTGGCCACCCTGGGGTGGGATTTGAAGCCACAGTGACAGGATTCAGAGATCCGAACGAATTCCCTTGACTACCCGGTGCCCGTTTGTTTAGTTAATTAAGTCGTTTTCAAATGATGACGAAGTTTTGAGTTAAAATTTAAGTTTGTTTCGAATGTTTGTTTAATTTATTCCAATGTTATTAGGGCCTGTCTTATCATTCCCTGCGTTGTGAATGTTTTATGTAATGTGAATGGATTGAATTTTATATATATATATACACGTGTGTGTGTGTGTTTGTGAGTGTTTATTTTAGTTGTCTTGTTTGTCCATTAACAAAGTTATTTATATCGAAAGCAAGTGTATTTTTTTATTGCGACTGTGGACGAGAAAGTTTTATATAAGATAGTAAGTTTTGCATTCGGAATTATATTCTTCAAATGAAAAGTAGTTTTTTGTGTGGTTTTAAAATTTCAACCAATAAAAATTTTTATTTACGATTTTCAAACTTCACGTCGTACATTAGTTTCGATAAATTCTCTTGCTTTAATACCACTCTGTACAAAAGATGATTTTCATGTGGTCATATGTTCGTTAATTTCTTATAATTTAGACTATCAGTCCTGGTATTTCGTATAATATTTATATTAAATACATTCAAATATTTCCTTTTTTTTGTCATTATTAGTAGTAAATGTGAAGTTATCCATAAATAAGGAGCACTTTTTAAAGTATTACTTCACTAAATATTTTCTAAATTTATGATTTTTATAAAAATTCAACAACTCTCAATCAAAAAACATACAAAAAACAACAATGAATTTTTATGCCGAACAAATACTATTACCTCTTTTAGAAGTTTTAATGAATTTATTTTAAAATAAAAGTTTGTTTAAATTTATCTATTAATTTTTAATAAATAGAATCTAATTTACATAATTTAATCATCAACTTAAATAATTGTTATAATATTTAATTATTTTTTGTTTTGTTAGTTAGCCTTTTGTATAGAGACGTATTACAGACAAGTTAAGTAACACAATTCTCAATATTAAAGTAGTAAAAAAAATTTGAAATTAAAAAAAAATTTTTTTTGAGACTTCAAACTCCAATTTCAAAAGATAATGCATTTGTTACGGTTCAGACCTATATGATCATTTTCAAGTCCAAATTGTTCTATTTCTTTATTACATTCTGTTAAAATAAAAACATTTTGTAAATTTATTACAATGAAAAACAAAGAACAAAACATAAATAACTTTCAATGCCAATCACATTGAGGAGAGAATGTGACCAATGACACCACCCTCAAAGAAGACAAAATAAATTGTGTTTTGACACTCATTTTCCTGTATATATTGTCACATATTTATCTTAACGGGGTTTTATATTTATACTTTTATTTATTGTCTATCTAATGAAGGAATCAACCCACAGCCCCAGGATTCAGGGGAGTCCTTTACGGCTGACTCAGGTCCTTCGTTTTATTTTCCTTCCATAATCTCTTTATGAAAATAACGTAATAAGAAAAATATTTTATAATGAAACTGGGAGGTTTGAGCCTTGTGACATACTTGCATAGCTTACATTCTCTCTTCAACTCAAATTGATGGAATTTTAAAAGTAAAACTGAAATTCTACGTTTATTCATGTGGCTCCTGCGTGAACGTTTTTTGTCTTTCATCAGAACGAATTGCAAAACTTTTTTTTTTTTTTTTTAAACCTGAAAAAATTTATTATTGCATAGCGTACATGTATAGTCTGTCATATAACATTCTGTCTGTTCATTCCAATATATAATTTTATAATTGTAATAGTGCGAATTGTATTTCTGCCCAGGCGATGACTTAGACGTTAAGTCGAAACATTGGCATTCATTTTGCCAATAATAATCCCAAAAATTTTTGGATTATTGTACTTTTCCAATGCCGGACGAAAACCCCGACTAATTTACATGTAGAATTTACGTAATCCATCTTATTAAGCATTGTTGATTTTCAATCTTCCAATAAGGTTTATAATAAAATGTATTTATAGATCTCTAGAAAGAAAAAAAAAAGAGGATAGAAAAGTGTTTGAAAGAGACAGTAAAAGAGAGTGTGAGACTGAAAGAAAAAAAAAAGAAAAAAAACCCTGCCCATTATTACCTGTAGACCACTAGATAAAGTTCCTTTTCTTTTTACTACAAGAGAGTCCTTCTGATTCAACGGAAGAGCTCTCTTGCATTAAACAAATTGAAAGTGCAAATAGAAGTTGGAATCAATAGTCTATCAAGTAATTAATTGGTAGAAGTGGGTGAGGCGGGGTTCGGCACGAGAGTGGAGTGGCACCCAACGAAGGCCGACGGCTTGAGCGATTTAAGAATTTACTCAGGGAAAAGTGGTCCTGTGGAAATGGCTTTCTACAAAAGAACACCCCTAACAAATTGTAATTAACAAGTGTTTCTCAAAGGGCGGTTTTTTTTTTCTTTTTCTAGGGCGGTGTGAGAGGCATCCCTGCCCCTATAAACTCACTGCACACCCTCTCAGTCATCCACCCCTAGATACACACCTCTGCTTGGATTATTGTGACGTCTGGATACAGATAGAATTGTCATACACAGTCAAATGTACTCTTTATAGCTTGTACACTGATCGCTTTGACATGTTCTGTTTCATCATATAAACAAATGACAATGAATGAATAAATCTTATATTTTCATGAATGAAACCACGTTTTAAAATGGAAATTCTAAAAGCATCATAATTTTTTTTCTTTTGCGGAAACCATATATTCTATTTCACAGTTCTATGAAGACTGTATCGTTTAGATTAAAATGTATAATTAACCTATATTTTACATCGGGAAAAAATAAAGGTGTATAGTCGAAATTATTTTTTTCTCGTCATTTAATCGTCTTCAGTGGGTCACGGGAATGATATAATATAATAAATATAGAATGATATATGATAAATGATATACTTATTCATTCATTTAAGCTCAATTTATCTTAAAATTACTGGTAGACATCGTTGAAAACTATAAAACAAGACAACACTTCCTAGTTCATTTATTTTTTCAAAACAAAGAGCCTACAATGGATAGCTTAACAGTGCAAATATTATATATAATACAGGTTAAATCGGTTGAGCATTTAGGAAGTTATAAATATTTTTTAAGAGATACGTGACATTTTAAGAATTTCTGAACAAGGTACAAACAATGCTATTTTCATAAAGCCATTTATTCTCGTTATTACTATATTTTTCCCATAATGCAAACATGAAAGTAATACATATTCATACTAATTTTGTCCATGACTAGTCTTGTTATTATTGACTTATAACATTTTAACAAAATAAATAATACGGTTAATACCAAGACTATATATANAGATTTACAAGACTTCCATTTTATCGTTTGCCTATAACTCTGATCTAAAAAATAAGAAAGATTCTTAATAATTAATAATTGATTATATACATACATCACCCATGACACTGGGCAAAATTTTATTTCCCAATTAAAATTTCCCAAGGACTGTCCTTAAACCGTTTGTAGGTCTCAAACAGATCTTCACGGCTAGCCGGCGTTTCTGAAATAATATAACAAAAGTAAAATAAGTAACATAACTTATAATGTAAAATAACTTTCTGCATTGGTTACATGCAATGAAACCTGCTGTTTTCTATTTTGTCAATGTACACTCTTATAAAATAAGTAATAATTAGTTGTTTTTTTTTAAATGTCATTAAGGATATAAATAGGTGCATTAAATCATCAGACTTTTGTGATACTACTAAAATTATCATAAAGCCTATAGTGGCATTCTTTTCACGGCGAATATTCTAGATTGGATGTAGGGGGTGTAAGGGGATATGGTTAAAAGATGGCGCTCAGGAATACAAAGGAGGGGGTGAGAGAAAGGGCACGGAGAAGGAGAGTATTGATCCAGATGAAGTTTAAGAAGTGAAGGGTGTCTTCATGACTTATGGAACCCTCGGATCTGAATGACGAAGCAATCTCACCCTCCCGCCACCACACACATACACCGAAGCCGTCTCGCCAATTTTAGAGAACGCATATAGTATATCCATGCCTAATGAATCCGAAGAAGTTATCATTCATAGAAACAGCTCTCCATGAAACAATAGAGAGATACAAATTTTGAATTTATTTAGAATTTCATCGGTTGCCTAAATGATGCAGAAAAAAAAATCCCGGAAATTTGTCAACGTTGTATTAAATGTTACACAAATAATTCTCTTAAAATATTTGATATTATATATATTTATTTTAATGACAATTCAACTTAAAATAAAAATTCACGAAGATATCGAAATTTTAACGAATTATGGCATAAGTTTTGATAAGGAAATAAGGGAATTAACCAATATTTATTGTCATAAATTATAATTGAAAAATTACCTGATAGATTGTTTACATTTTATGACAACTAAATTTAAAATTTTTAAATATTAGGCCAAAAAGTAATTAACAATTGCTATTTATAATAATTAAAAGTACGAAATACATTACGAATAAACAAGGAATTTAAACCTGTGTTCTGGGGTGCCAGGGTTGCTCATCGTAATCCTGGAGCTGCAGCCTGGGGCAAGCTTTTTTCGACAAATAAAATCTTTCCTGAGCCATAGATGTTTGGAATGGGACCTATAGATAGCCCCTCTCTTCATGAACCTAAGTGGTTAAAATGGAGGCTAACACTTTCTTGACTTTTATACGACTATATAAATAAAATGAATGTCAAAAGTTTATCATTAGGCATCAATGAAGAACATTTCTTAAATATTTTTTGGAGTTAAATATTAGCCTACACTGGCTTAGATCCGAAAATAAGCATTATGTAAAAAAAATTGTTAATTATGAAAATTCGGTCGTCCTGTCTGTTCTCTAGAACCAAATAGCTTTCAAATCTATGTGGCAAATGTTGAATGTTGAATAATAGCGATTCAAGTGCAAATATACTGCAGTATTGCAGCTTGTGCTGAAATGATTAAGAATTTCAGAGGCTGGCTGACAAACGTAGACTTTCATAGGAAGTAGTTTCATAGCTATCTGAATGGCCTCATCAGGGTATTTAGCTACTATTTGGCACATGGAAGGTTTTTATGTTTCATGGACGTGTACCTGCAGCGCAGAGTGGTTCATAACGTTAAGTATTCATAAGTTTTCATGGCATGTAGGACACAGCAGGCGATGAAAATATATGGCTTTGCATACATAATACACCGAAAAAACCTAAAAAACCTATGGTTTTGAATTTACAGAAATACCTATTGCTTACATTTTATGCTACGCGTGCGTTTTGTTCGTAGTTACATATATTTTCAATGGTATTTTAAATCAAGTTCGTTACTCTGGCATCATGACGCTACTTTATATATATATAAGAGAGAGAGGGAGAGTGAGAGGTAGAGAGAGATAGATAGAGAGAGAGAGAGATAGAGANACATTTTATGCTACGCGTGCGTTTTGTTCGTAGTTACATATATTTTCAATGGTATTTTAAATCAAGTTCGTTACTCTGGCATCATGACGCTACTTTATATATATATAAGAGAGAGAGAGAGAGAGAGAGTGCAAGAGAGTTGAAGAGAGAGAGAGAGAGAAAGAGAGAGAGAGAGAGAGAGAGAGAGAGAGAGAGAGAGAGCGAGTGGGAGGGAAGAAAGTGATTGGAATTAAGCAGTAAGATTTTGGCACGCAAAAAAGAGAGAAGGGAGTGAGATTGAAAGAGTTGGTGATAGAGAGTGAGAGATAAATTGTCAGTGAGTGAGAGGGTATAATTGAGGAGGGGGAACGAGGTATTGGGATCGGAACTAAAAAAATAATAAGAAAGAAATAGAGATAGATAGAGAGAAAGAAAGACTGATGTAGGTGAGAGTGAGTGAGTTGAGATTGTGAGTGAGTCTGAGGATGGGATTGAGAAGGGGGGGGGGGAGATTGGGGTTAATCACTGTAAGATTGGCCCGCAAAAAAGAAAAGAAACACAAACAAAAATACAAGAGAAATTGGGAGAGAGAGAGAGAGAGAGAGAGAGAGAGAAGATTCAAAACGAACTTAACATTTTATTATGGACAAAAATGTTAAGCGGATACTAAGCAATTTTGGTTCAATTGCAACGACTAATTCATATATTGCAAAATGTTGTGTTTTTTTAAAGAAAAAAATACAGTAGTGATATTAACCTTATAAGAAAGCGAAAATAATTTAATTTTTATTACAATTTTTTTTTTTTTTATTATTTATACACCTGACTTGCAAAAAATTTATCAAAAATGATACTTTATTTAGGCTGGCATCAAAGCACAAATTTAGAATTTGTGTATATCTTTTCAGTTTGAGCAGATCTTATTTGAATTACATTCATTCAGTTAAAGATGGATTTTATATTGTCAATAGTTATGTAATTTTTGACTTGCGCCACTTTGGCTTGTAGATAAAATTTAAATAATGTCGTAAAATGTCTTTGGAGAAACGAGGGACGTTGAGAAGAACGTTGTGAGGAGGGTAAGTATTGATCTAGAAGGGAGCCTGGAACTTAAAGATGGGATGAAAGGGTTGGAAGGGTGGGAGTAGGGGGTGGGGAGTGAGTCTTCCATTTTATTCTTAACTTAATAGGTGGTGCGGGGGTGGACGGGGGTGGGATTAGCCCCCTCGACTACCCTCTCGAGCTGCTACTCCTCTTCCAACCCTTGCAACATCCTTCTGTTAAGATTTACAAGACTTCCATTTTATCGTTTGCCTATAACTCTGATCTAAAAAATAAGAAAGATTCTTAATAATTAATAATTGATTGAATGTCATTCCTCCATTTTTAGGAAATATTCTTATAATTCTGAGTAAATAAAACCTTCGTGGGTATATATTATTTAAAGGTCCCGAAACCAACTAAGAAAGCGGCAAAATGGTATTGGAGTTCTTAGTTCGCACTTACTGTTAAACACAAATGTAACGAAGTATATTAATCATTATTATATCTTATTATAATATTCATTATTGTATATCATTATTCAATATTGTCGACTCACAGTAAAAATTATTAGCCTACTTTCGAATTCCTAAATGTGATAATGTTGCACATGGGAAAAAAAAATATGACTGAAGAAGATTATTTGAGTCTATATATGTAACCAAAAGCTATAAACTGCGTGTGGCATCAATATTGACTCAACAAATATAAAACCAAAAAAAGTTTTTCCCTGATAAATAAATGCAATATTTTAAATAAATTTATATTGCATAAATAATTAATGATTCATTACTGTAGAAAAAATTTACATAAGTATTTGTAGTTGCAATGGTTGACTTAGATTATTCAAGAATTTTTATCTTTCAGAATATTAATTGTATGTATGTGTGTATATATACATATCTATCTGATACATTAAAATATGTACTACGAGGTTTTAATAGGATAATTAAATATAAATATATCTTTGAAAAAGTGACTTTTGTAATTTATACGTAGGTTATCTTACAGAAATTACATTATTCAGCTTCATATTTTAACAAAATTAATGAAGTTCGGACGAGTGCATTGTTCTATTTAAGATTGTACCATATTTATTGGTTTTGAGTACTGATTGCCAACCTTGTTTTTTCAATGATTAATGTAAATCGTTATTTTTTTTTGAATAAAAATACAATGTGATATAAATGTTTAATAATAATCATTTTTATTTTAGACTTTTATTAAATACTGCTAGTTTAGCTCTCAATATCAGTTCTATATGGCACGGAAGTCCGGCTTCTAAGAGTGCACCGTAGGTTTTTTCTATCTGTACTTCTGTTTGCAATGACAACGAATTCCTGGCATGCTTTTGGTAACAAGCAGCCCTACCATTCAGCACCATTCTTCATTGAATTGGGGAAAAAACCAGTCGGTCAGGATGATACGCTGACCACCAATCTTCTCTAGTGTGTCTGAAACTTTTATTTATTTGGTTACGTCAATATGAACCAGAATTTTTATACCTTTTTCCTTTCGCTTTTTTCAGACCCAGTAATCTGCCCAGTGGGAGTAGGGGAGAGCCCTCCCCTTTGAATTATTCTGATGTGTCCTAAGAAATAAAAACAGAACCCGCTGGAAAATCTATGTTGTGGTGTCGTTATCAACCAAGGATGGATTATAGAAAGGTCTAATCTTCTTACTCCTTTAACACCCCTATCTATTAAATATAGATAATAGTCTATAAATATGTAATGTAAATCTAAAATGAATATCATTATCACATTCTATGTAATGGATAATTTACTTTAAACTTCCTGCGTCATTTCAAATATTTTCCCTTTATACAGAACAAAAACCTTCAGAATATAATAAAACAAAAGGCTTTGTTTTAGTCTTTTTTGTTTAATATTACACAGTTTTTCAATGCTCTTGGAGCACTGTTTGTATTTTTTTTTTTTTTTTTTTGCTCTTGTTTGCACTGACCTAGTGTATTCCTGGTTTATTTTAGGGAACACCCAGCACTAATTGGGGGTCATTATTTATTAAATGGAAAAAAAAATAAGGTGACCAGAGCAGTGTACTCATCAACCGCTTTCTCTAGTTTACGGTACACTATGAACTTTATTCGTATATATACGAATAAATAAATCCGTAACATTAGTTCCCCCTGGGCTTCTGGTTGGTTACGAGACTCATTTTAACAAAAACTTCGAATTATTTATAATAAAATGACAATTAAATATTTAAAAATAACCCATCAAACTAAAGGAAAGTGAAGAGAAAACACATGAATGAACAAATAATGAAAATGAAATAAAGATGATACAAAATTTATTTTACAGGACATTTAAGAACAAAAGCAATGAGTATTCAGCTCCAAGTTTTAGCTTTAAAAGAAAAAATGGCGCTCTACTATTGAAAATAAGAAAAATATGATATCTTGTAAATACTTTGAAAAGTTGTTAAACTGCAAAAAACCCAAAGAAAACTGAGCTTCAGATTCACAACACATAACCTGACTCAAACCCACCAGATGAAGAAGAAATTAAAAATGTTATCAACTTGCTCAAAAATAAGAAAGCATCTGGTGAGGACGGCATAATCGCAAACTTATGGAAAATTTTGGTAAAAAATTCATAACTTAAACTCTTTTCTGAAAATTTGAATAGAGGAAAAAATTCCAGATGATTGGCGTGTCACATTAATTCACCTGTTGCATAAAAAAAAGTTCCAAAAACTGATGTTTATAATTTTTGAGGAATCTCACTGTTACTGGTCACGTATAAAATATTTTCCAAACTACATCTTAGTAGACTCGGACCACAGATTGACAGATTGGTGAATATCAGGGTGGGGTCAGAAGAAATATATCTATTATAGAACAAATCAATAGCTTAAGAATTATTCTAAAATATTACAATGCCAGATCGAAAGACGATTAAGCCTATGATTAAGTGGATAGAGAAACAGTATTTGACACATTAAAAGAATACCAAGTTGATCAAATAACCAAGTCAAGTTTCTGTGTGAAGTCAGCGAGCCATTCCAAATAAAAACGGGGCTAAGACAAGGGGATGGTCTCTCACCAATGCTTTTTAACTTGGTTTTGGATAAGGTCATGAAAAAAGCTTTTGGGAGGATAATGACTCCACTGCTTCTTCCTATTTCTGTAGGAACTAGAACAAGAACGTCAAGATTAATTGTTTTGATTCGCAGACTTTTCTTTTTCAATTGTTTACCTATTTTTATTTTACTTTTCATTTTATCTTATATTTTCTGTATTAAAGCATTATGTAAATTATAATGTACTTAGTTCTTGATGTTCTAGTGTTACGTTTTACTTTAAGTTATCTATTGATGCTACCGATAATTTGGCTTCGGCCTGTTCACTGCTTTCTACTTTTTAAATAATTGAGGCATAAATACATCTGTGGCACAGATATAACATCTTATAGGCCTCCGATATAAATTGCATTACTTCCTCCGCACCAAGGGTTTTATTTATATTATAATTTAATTTAGATATAGTGTTACTTATGAATCATAATAAAAAATATTTTTTGAACCTGATCAACCTGGACTTGATGTTTTTAAGTCTTACAGGAAGAAGTATTTCGGCAATGAGTGAAGCGGGAAGTGGAAGGCTTCCTTACTATTGATCCTTGTTGTTTTCGAGGATAGAGGGGTTGTCTTCCATTTTGTTCTTTCTTTTAATCTTAGCCGGAGGGACGGAGGCCTATTCCCTCTCCTAATCTCTCCTCCCTCCCCCTCGCTCTGACTAATAGCCAATTCCCTTTAATGGCAGATGTTCGTTTTTCCTTCCTCGTCCGCCCTCGCGCTCTTATCTGCCCCCGCTAAGATACATTCATCCAAAGCCCCGCCTGCTACGAGCGGGCCTTCCAGCCTTGAAGCCCTTCATCAAGAAAATGTTGAAGGGGGGTTCGTTTGAAAGGGGTTGCCAGAGCTGCCGGTGCCTATCGATCCGCCGGAAACTTTAAGAAGTGTATGGGGGAGTTCTTTCATTTGACCGACCCCTTCGGGGACTTGCTTGCCCCCTCCCAAGGGGGAGGATTTTAGACTAACCTCCCCTCAGGGCTATTTATACTTCCACTGCACAAATTGATATTGCGTAATTCAAAGATTTAACAGCCAAACTGAAGTTAAAGGTCTATCGAATATTTACCAAGAAGCTAACAATTAAACACTTTGATCACTTTAAGATTTCCTAATTTATCCTACCCTCACTTTTTCAAAAAAAGACTTGTTCACATTACATGATAGGGTCTATCTACAGATCATCATCCTATTTTAACATCCATGGATGGCGAGCGTTATTCTCGATAAAATTTTTCCCAGGTAACTTGAGATGGATCCCTTTGGTTACTTCATGTGTAACCATAAGGGCATTTTTCGATGCTACACTGCATTATAATAAGTGCATAAAGTATCTTGTTTTCATTTCTTTTCTCTTTTCTAAGTTCCATTCTAATGTTTTCATACTTAGTTTTAGATTTTAGCCATTTTGAAAAGGCTATTTCAATCTATACAGATAACTTTTAAGTTCTAATTTAACCACTTTATTATTGATGGATTTAGAATTGAAATGAAATTGACACCTCGGAAGTACTAATACAGCATAAACTTTTATAAACTTAAATTTTAAAATTCATACATACAGGTTGATTGCCGATGGTCATTTGCATTTCCAAAAACTCACGTAGTTCATTTAAATCAGCTATAGATTGAGATACGACGAGAACTGAAGTAGAAATGTAATACTTGTCAAATCTGCACAGTCACTTGTGGCAGTGGGTCAAATGTCCTATTTATTGTATTTTTTTCCTATTTATTTTTATTATTAATATTTTTTTGTTATAATTTCCATTTTTATTCATTCCACCGAAGGGACACAATTGGAAAATCCAATCCAGGCACTGCGGTTATTATTGTGGAACAAAAAACTCCTCAAAGACATAGGTTTTTATAATACGGTGGTAACGTATAAATAGACTCTCTTCCATAACAATAAAAATAAAAATAAGTAACCCTACATTTAACCTATTTAAAGTAGTTGAATCGTACTCATATGAAAGTAGGCCCAGTCGAAAATAATTAAACTTCTAAAAACTTCCCAAATTTCAAGATAACCTGTTCAGACTTTGAAAGAAGGAAATTGTTTTTTTTTTTTTTTTTTTTTTTTTTTTTTTTTTTTTTTTTTTTTTTTTTTTTTTTTTTTTTT
>KZ807324.1:443520-453680 GCA_000696205.2 Oncopeltus fasciatus | reverse complement strand
CAGTTGAATACAGACAGTGACAGTGAACACATGTATTCGGCCAAGAAGATGGACAATGTCCGAAAGCGCTCGCCAACAGAAGATGGTTTGCAGAAACCAATGAAGACGGATAATAGAAGGTATGATAGTTCTATGTTCATTGGTAGTGAAAATACCCTTTTAAATTGTATTTTTATAATGAAATCAGAATTGGTCATCAAAGGTGGTTCGCCATGAACATTTATGAATTAGATTATTATTATTTTAGTTCAGTCATGAAAATGGGATCTTGGTGACACAAAGTCCCCTCTCACCTTCCTGATGGCCCTGAAGATGGCTTACAATGTAAGCCGAAATGTTGACAGATATTTTTTTTTTAAATTCACTTTTTTTTAAAATTTGTAACTTTGTTAGATCTACCTTGACCAAACCTCAACAAAAAAACATGTAATATTATTATTTAATAATTCTATTCACAAGACCAAACCTTTGACTGACCTTTACTCATTAAGCTCATCCGTGAAGTGGCCATTTCCAAACTACCTTGACCAAACCTCAACAAAAAAACATGTAATATTATTATTTAATAATTCTATTGCTTTTCAACGTTTTAGTTACTTTACTAAATGTTTTCTTTTTTACCAAATAATTGAATTTTTATATATTTTAACCTACCATAAATCTAATAAGAGAAATATTAGGGCTGTCTACAGGTTAATACTCTAATTAAATACAGAGAGTACATGGTACTACAGAGGCTTTTATTTTTCTATGAAGACTTGTACAGGGCGATTCTCGGACCCAAAGTGCCAGACTTTGACTTGAACTGGCTAAGATGGCGTCTCAAAATATAAAAAGCAATATTTATGGTCAATTTCTGTACGATTTAAGTGTATTATTAGTCAATTAAAAAATGTAATTTCAACAATTTTCATTAATTTATTTTTTACATTTAATGGAAGTGGCATAATTAGTATATGTCCACTGCCACTATGATTTCATATGTTATCAGGTCCCAGGCGATAGCCTAAACATTCATGTGAGGTCTCGGCCCAAGAGGAGAGATCGCTCTCAAAGGTACATCCTTTATGTTTGGCAGAGGCTGGACTTGGCACCGAATACCTCATTATATTTGCTTCGTGATCATCCTTTAGCTTTGCTTTGACATTCAATTACAGTCCTTTCCTGTCTCTCCCAGCGTCCCTCAGATCCCTGCCAACCACACTAGGCTCAACAGAGAGAGGATGTTGCTAAATTAACAATGCCACCTACCGGCCCTGGAAGGGCGACAAGACATTCGCCGAAACCGAATCTGGTTATCTGCATTTCCATCTATGAATTACAGCAGAGACCCGAAACAGGTTATTTATACTTTCTCTGAAATGTGTTCTAAATGAAATGAAGAAAGTTGTAGACTCTTGCATTAAATAAAATGAAGAGTTGCTATGGACAAAGAGATGTAAGTTAAGAAATAGATCGGTGTACCTCGAATACAATGAGGTGAGGGTAACAAAAATATATATTTATTTTTTTCTGTAGATTACAGGAATATTGAACGCTTTATGGATTATGTAGAGGTTGACTTTCCTCTTTTAATTTATTTTATTATTGACCGGTTTCGGAGTGCCACCATCAGGCACCAGAGAGTGTAGCAAGATAGAGTCCTCCCTTCAGTATACCATCTCTTTTTCCCAAGGGAGTGCTCTTTGGGATACTGAAGAGAGAAACCTTTTTTTGCGTTGCCTGATGATGGTGTGTTGATACCGAAAGCGGTTACCAATAAAATAATTAAAACAGAAATGACAACCTCTATATCATCCCTAAAATAAATAAACATATTTTTTATAAAATAAAGAAAATGATACTTTTGATACTGATTTGCTTACCGTTAAAAGAATATGGAGGAAGGTTGAGTCCGAGAATTTATATAGAAAAGACTATGGAGGATGGACGGTTGGAGAGATTTCCAACTAAAACTTCTTAGACTGGGAGCGTGGTCGTAGAAGTAGAATATGAAGCCAAATCTATGTAGACTGGCATGCAATAGGAAGATAGAGGGAAACAACCTCTAAACATAATAGTCACCCAGGTAGGAGTTTCGTTTATAAAGGAGACGTGCTTTAATAAGTACGTGGTTAATAAGAGGGCCAGAGCGTAGATTTTTTTTCGGAATTATTAAAATATAATTTCATGGCTCATCAAACTTTCGTTAATTTACATTTCACCTATAATTATTGTCCAAAATAATATCCAAATAGTGTTATATACCTTATCGTTCTGAGATCTTGTCTTGTTTTGGCAGGTTTCTTCTAATTTTTGTTCTCCTTCTCTAAGTGACTATGTGTCCAACAGATTTAAAATAAATGCATCTGTTATTCAGCAATAACATTCTCTAGGTGCATGTTTATTTGTACTATGTAGGATTTATTTATATATCTTTGTATAAAATAAAATGGTCATACCTGTGGAGACCTGTCGAGTCTAACAAGACCACCAGAAATCTGGAGATAAACGGTGCAGAAAGAGCTCGTCTGCTTGCTGGAAATCTAGAAGACCTCACCTCAACACTTCTTTACGAAATGGGGCTTAGGGCATTACGCAGGTTGCTGATTATGTGTCTCTCTATTGGAGAGAAGTGACAGAACGCAGCTGTGGAGTCTAGCAAGACCAAGAACCAAGAAACCTGGAGATGGAGATGGACGGAGCCCTTCTGGCTTTCTGTAAACCTGGAAGTCTGAGGAAATCTCACCTCAACACTCCCGAAAGGGGGTAAGGAGCATTAGAAGAACGTCAACAAGAGAAAGCTAGTTGAGTATTGGTAAATCGTTGAATGTAATCTCTTATCAAACTTCCAATACTTTATTCTCTGATATTATCTTATCCTAAAGAATAGTTTGTTTCACTAAATTGGAAAATTTAACTGAAATATGGATAAGATTATTTGATAAAGTGATCCATTATTTGTTGGATTACGTTTAAATAAAAGTATGCCAGTTGAATACACACAGTGACAGTGAACACATGTATTCNAGAGCTAATATATAATTTTTATGGTCATTTTCGGTTTTAACACGTGGAAATACATTAAAATCAGCTAATTTCAACCCCGAAACAAAAACTTTGTTGTTCAGTGTAATTAGATGAAAAATGGAAGATATATGGAATATATGAAGATATAAGAATGAAATATGATATTTTAAATACAGAAATATTTTATAGTACATTATTTTTGATGTTGTAAATGCAGTAAAAATTCCTGGAAGAATTACTGTTTACATATCTTATTTAAAAATTAATTTTAGAAGATTAGTTAGCTTCACGAAGTGTTTGCTCTATGTTGAATTTTCAGTAAAATTGCTCAATATTTTTTTAGCAAATGAATTTATAGTAGAAAACATTGAGTTTTTTTCTTTTATCCAGGCTCATCTTTACTCTCATTCATTTATCAAGGCTCAGAAAGTTTGGGACGAATAGAAAAAAAGTAATTACTCTCAACAAAATATGAAAGAATCTTCAGCTGCTAAGACGAGAGAGGAGTACTAATTTCCGGCTTACATTAAAGACTTTTTTTTCCCTTATTTTCTTTTCAATTTTTTTTTTTTTTTTACTTTATGCTTGCGTGTATGTGTGAGTTGGAATGGGAGAGAACCATAGAGAGTGGGAGAGTTTTTAAAGTATAAATAGGAATCAAATAAACTTCATGGTGGTCATTTGGAATATTTATACTTCCCCGTAGTCATGGAAATGTGAACTTAGGGACAGGACGTCCTCTCTCGTCTTCATGATAGCCCTGAAGATGGCTTACAATGTAAGCCGAAACGTTGGCAGATAATCTTTTAAAAAAAATACATTTTTTAAATTTGGAATTTTTGTTTTTGCCTTGACCGAACCCCAACAAAAGAACATCTAAAAATAATATCTACGGTCAAAAAAACTCTCAATTTAAAATAATTTTTACATTCCCGTCAATATATTGTTATATTGTTTCCGGCCGAAAAATATACTTTTATTAAACAAACAATCACAAAAAATTCATGTAATACAATATCTATGTATTATTATTGAACTATTTCTATTAGAAACATATAAGAGAAAACATTGTGTTGAGTGAACACAACTTTGCACTGAGGGAAATAATGATCGATTTTTATAAATTGCTAAAAATAATATATAAAAAAATGAAAAAAAAAAAAAAATGGCTTCTGAGCAGGTCCTTGAATTTTTAGCCTACCAACTTTTAGCCATTTATATTTGTCAAGTCTTACTTATTGTTTTATTCTTTACTTAAACAATTTTCACAAAAATATGACTCCACAATATGCTAGTTCACAAAAGTTTCTTGTCTTCTTCATGTAGATAGTTAATAAGTGGAAGCAAGTATGTGTTACAGAAGAGGACATGTCGAAAAGCTTGAGTGAATTGACGTAGACGACGGACGACTCACGAATGGATTCTGTTATGGGGTAAATGTGCTTTTCTCCATTAATCACCTCTCCATTTCCTGACGACCATGGTCACTGGGTGTACTTGTTGGTACCCTGTGACTGGAATTACAAAGGGCATGATAGCTCGCCGATTGCCTGCCCATTGAGGGACGACGTGGAGTAGACAGGGAGGGGGTTGGACGCGGCTGTGGAAGGGGGTGGGGGATTATGAATGAAACGATATCATTGAATAAAGTGGGCAGTGGGACAGTGGTTCGGGGGAATCAGTTCAGCCCATTGATATCCAGGTCAGTGAAAACAAAAGCACTGCTGTACTCGGCATTTCTGAATTTTTGCCCAAGTCGATAGTGATAGGTTTTTATTGACCATCAAAATATTTTCGAGATGTTCGGCTCAGCAGATGGGATTAGTTTGGGTCTCCCGTCCGTGGGGTTCAAGTCCCAACCAGCTCATGTTAATATCAAGTTATAAAAAGCAGACAAGTATTTATAAAACTAGTGGCTAACTGTAGATAGTCCTTCTTTGCATGACCTAAAGAGATATTATAGAAGATTTAAAAAAAAAAATGTTATGGGCTAAAATGGCTAAAATTTAGAATTAAAATAATTTTACTGAATGAAATTTTGAGGAAATGTTCTGAAATAGTGTTAATTGCTATTTATTACTTAATATTGGTGATTTAAAATTATTTACAGCGGGAGATATTTTGTGATATTAAAATCTCATATTGCTGGATGTAATTTAGATAAATATTTATTTGGTTGTGGTTTATTATCCCACGTAAATTTTAGCACGCCGGCCCGGATAGCAAGAGATCCAGGTTCCATTCCTAGCTGGGACAGATTGATTTTTTTATTCTATTCCCTCTCATTAATTGTTTGTAATTTAGATAAGTTTGCCATGATTGCGCCTTGATTGCGATAAGGAAATTGTTAGTGAAAGCTGGCTCAGGTATCATGTTTGGATAAATGCCTATTGCTTTGAGTTTTGCATTCATAAGGATAGAGGATCTTTGGTCATTTAGGTCAAATATGTAATAAAAGATTTATTGTACTTGATGAAAAAGCAGTTAGTTCTGTTTGCATTCAACATGCACAAATTTAACTATTCTTTATTTGAAGGATTTATTTTTTAGAATTCTAGGAGCAAAGTGGTCCAGAGGTTGTATTACTTGGCTCAAAATTCACAGAGTGCAATGCGTTTTTCGATTTGAAAGTTAATTGGTTTTTGGCCCAAATGTACTGAAAAAGCATTGTTACCTAAACCTTCATTCTTATCCCCATGGTGACCTCCACATGAGGAGGTCATATACCTTATTTGCCTTTCTCTTCATTATTCATATTCATATAACTTTGCTCAACTAATGAAGATTTATAGCTCTTCCCAATTATAGTTTCTTAAAGTCTTCAATTCCGATCACATTATACCCAAAAACTTCCAATCTGACTCTTTCACGGACCCAAAGACTCTGTTCCAGGACCCTTCATCGCCAACTCATCTGCTCACTTGTTATCTTCGATGCCTGTATGTGATTTTATCCATAATATACTCATTTTCATCTCATTTCCTTAGCATTTCAGCTCCTTGATACACTCTTTCTCAAACCTCAACTCCTCCCTTAATGGCGACCTGACAGATCGAATCACAATCCTCCTCGCAGTAGCGCCCCTTAATTGTTTTTTTTTTGTTTTTTTTTTTAAGCACATTCCAAAATCGCTATTTCTTTCCATGGTTGTTCTGATATTTCTATTTCTGAAATCCATATTCCATATTTCTTCCTCTCATCTATAAGATTATTCCCAGTAGAGTATTTCATCCACTCCGTTCCTTACCTCACAACACTGACAGCAAATTATCTAATTATTATATTCTTCCTTCATATATAATCTTTTTTCACTGTCAATAAAATAATTCTGAAAAGTAAAAAATGTATATATCCGTTACATTTATCTTCCTACCATTTGGCTTTATTTTAATATTTTCCTGTTGTTATAATTTTATGTCTTACTAATACCTGAAATTCAGGAGTAAAAGTATTTATTTCAGTCAATTTTATGGAAAGTCCTTCCAGGTTGGATTTTCATCTGGGTTGGCACGTGGCGCTTGACGTTAAGAAAGGGTGAGTCATTTAATGAGAGATCGATTCGCCTTGTACGAAATAAATTGTCGGAGGGTGAGACTACTTCCCTTCGTCCACGCCAATCCCTTCCCGTCTCTTCCCTGCTTCAAGTTCATCTCTCACACCAGCCCTCTCTTTAAGGGAGGGTGGTTACGACTAAATGAGATATACCTTCCCTCCAGTACTTACCAAGACTAATTTTCCTTGGTAGGAAATCTTTCCCTTTCCTCTTCTACCACTTTATATATCTCAATAATTTACCGGGGTCTCTCACGAAGAAACTGCTCCTCTATTAATTAATGGGCACTAGGAAATGTTACCTTCCACTATTTTTTCTAGGCAATGCTGTCTGTTTGATGTATTTACCAGTTCGTATTAAATTCTGATGAGAATATCATCACATCACAAGTGGACTGTAAGAAAATAACAAGTATACAAATCAGGTTCAAGCAAAAGCATGAATTTAATTTCTTACATTAAACATTATTTTCTTGTGAGAGATAATGCTAATTGGTTTAGTAGTGTTAAAAATATTGTGATGTGGGAGATAAGAGTTGGTTGGTGGTGAGAACGAACGGATTACGATAGCCTTTAGGCTGTTTGCCTTGTTTTATGTGTGCTGGACTTCCTTGGATGATATTTGAGAGATACTCATATAATATCATATGATTTTATGAAGAGACGATGAAGTGATCATATGGAGATCCATTTAACTAGTGTACAAAATAAGGTACTGACAGGTGGAATTCATTGCCTCATAGATCAGTATCTTTCTTCTTCTCATAATTTTGCCTGGTGTTGGTGAATAATTATATGCGGTCAAATTTCTCCATATCCTGCTACCTTCTTCAGTCAGACGGGCATTAATTTACTCCTTCATGTTGAACATTAAAAACCTTAGACTTATTTATTTACCGTTTCTTCTTCCGGGTTGGACCGTGTCAAATTGTTGTTATTTGCCGAGCTTTCGCACATCATGTGATGGCTTCTTCAGGGCTGAAAAGAGAATTTGATATTTCAAAATTTCAAAACAACAACAATTTGATACGGTCCAACCCAGAAGAAGAAACGGTAAATACATCTGACGACCGTCGAAGACTACGTGAACATCCTAACCTAGGACTTCTTAAAGCAAGGAAGACATGTGCATTAGACGACTTGCAACAGTGCATGCAGCATCACCTAGATATGTACCACCTCAGAGGTTTCAAAATGTACGAAGACCTCCTTATCGCTGACGTCACTTCCTTTAAATTTGTCTGCACTTATATAGCAACTAACCTAGTTAATCTATTTTGTAGTCTCTTAGTACATTATCTTGGATGATTTTCCATCATTTAAAAAACAACTAGTCTTGATGGCACATCAGATTCATAAAGGTCTTGGAAGATTTACTACTTTTTCAAACTTTACATTATCTCTAGACTCATCTTCCAAAGAAGTCAAAATTATTTCATACATTCAGATTTCTTCTCCAACTACTCACCTAAAAAAGTTCTAGACGAACAAGTAATTCATAATTCATTATATCCACGGTTTTTCCTCTGAAAACAGAGCAAATGCAATTGGAATAAACCTAAAAATTTGCAGAATCTTATGAAAAGCCACATCTGAGATGAAGAGGTTATGAAATATCTTTTCCTTCTCTATTTCATTTTTCTCTTCACTCTTGATCCCCAGGTTTCTGACTTCACATCACACACAAATCATCTTATATTATATTATTAATATCTCATCGATTACTTATGAATTTGTCATTACTGATTCCCGCGTTACATAAATAGGATATATCTTGGTTGTTACCTCATAAATTATCCTGTGTGACCAACCTCATATTAGCAGTCTTTGTTTTACCCCCAGCATCCATTGAGCGTTTGAGAACCTATATCTTTTCCCTCCATCCCTTTCGTTATATTTTCCACCGCGCAGCAGTCACAAATTCTTGATAAGTTTATCTGTATTTCATCACGGCATGCATTACCTACCTATTTTCATCTTATCATCTCAGTCTGGTTGAAACTAAAAGTATGCAAGCCTTGGTAACAGCAACGGTGACTAGTGTATCATAATAAATTTAAAAAAAAAATTTGTTGTGAATTTTATACTACGAAAGAAGTCATGATGTATCTTTTTAAGTGGTAACCCGATTCCTACCGCTGATTCCACTCGCTACTGAGGTTTCCACTTGGACTCTCGAGTAACATAGGACACACACGAAACAAAAAAGGTAAGAATTAGGATATCTATAAAAATTATTATACTGGCGCTCAATATTGGACATATAGAATAGTGGGAACACCATAATATCTTTTGTAAAAATCTTGTTTGAAAGATATTTAACTGCTGGAACAATTTCCTTTCAAGAGAACATTTTTTTCACTTTGTAATAATATTTTAGTAATGATTTTCAAAGGCTGTTTCTCACACTTAAGTCTTTTTTTTTAAATTATCACTAAGAAATAACAATTTTTAATCAATTACTTTAAGTTTAAATTATTTATAAATAATTTTCACTGAAGACTTTTTTTTATCTAGCAATGTAAATGCTAAAAATAAAAGTTGTTATTATTATAAAAGTTTGTAAAACTTTTCACCACTTCAGTATAAATTCATTCCAAAATTACCTTCTTCCTTTGAAAAATAATAATACAGATTGCATTCATATATGTATTGTTCATTTTAAAATTTTTCACAGTCATCTACAGCACTTCCAATAATAAAGTCGTTTTTAAACAAAAGAAGAGATCATAAGGATGTATACTCGTCAAATAATAACATAATCAGCCACTTTAAAATGGTAATGTTTACCAGATTTAAATTGTTCTAAAACCTATAATTTCCATTATTCCAATTGGTGAGGGGTGTGATGCTTTCACATTGAGAAAAATTGGGGGAAGCTAACAAGAATTAAGTGAATTATGCAAAACAAATCGCAATAAAACAAAATTTTAAAAATAATAACTATGTTCACGTAGGCTTCCACAGTCATCAGATGTATGTAAAGTTTTTTCCGGGTTGGACCGTGTTAAGTTTTTGATGGTTGCCGAGCTTTCGCACATCGTGTGATGGCTTCTTCAGGGCTGAATAGAGAATGAGGACCATTGAGCGTTTGAGAACCATGATTGAATGGTCATTCTCTATTCAGCCCCGAAGAAGCCATCACACGATGTGCGAAAGCTCGGCAACCATCAAAAACTTAACACGGTCCAACCCGGAAAAAACTTTACATATAAATAATAACTACTCACACATCCCAAATTTTTCGTTGTTTTAAATTGTTCCTTTGTAGATAACCACATTCAATCTAGTCTATATTGAATATTTATTTATGAACGTTCCCGGTAAATTCACCTAAATGATATCATTATCCGATAACACTGCACAACAAAAAAATATTTTTTTAATGTTTCCTACACTAAATTAGTCTATTTCTACTAATTTTGGGGTGATAAAAACGAAAATTACATTGAAAATTTGTTATTAGCTCTGGTTTTTGAGATATACAGCACTTAATCTTAAAGAGTAGTAATACTATACGTGAAAAGTGAAAGTACAAAAAACAATATTGTTATGTTTCTTTTAGAATATTTTAAGTACAAAATTGATAAAAAAAAACA
>KZ807324.1:408969-420507 GCA_000696205.2 Oncopeltus fasciatus | reverse complement strand
CTGGCAGAAAAAATAGAATTAGATTATATTATATATTTGTTAGAACTGGAATTAGCTTCTTAAAATAGTAGGACAAGTTTCATAATGGCTGAAATTGGTTGAAGGGTGTGGAGGGAGGGGTTCAGAGAGAGACTAAATTAAAAAATCGTTAATATGTTAATTATTATTCGTGTTATGACAAAAAGTAATAGAACATAATATGTATAAAATGTATTTTTCCAACAAATATATGCCATAACACTTTTTGAGAAACTTAAATTAAGCACGATATTTAAGAATCTAATTAAAAGAGGTAGAATTTATATGAAAAGATTGAACCCCAGCTTCTCCCACCAATCCTTGTCTTCCTTGAGTATGTCTAGCCTGAACTTTTTTATCCTTTCGTTTTAACGATTTTCTATTTTATTTTCTGCAGATAGATATTTTTGTATTACATGTGTCTGCATTCTTCAACCTGGAATGTAAAAGAGAACGACCAAGGAACTGTTCAACACCTGTACAACGCACCATTAAGACACAAAACACATATAAAACGAGTATGGTCGGTTCATTATATGGGTTCCTTATTTTTTACCCATTCTGTAATGATTGGTATCCGTATAGGCATAAATGTTCCCAAGCCTACCACTTAATCATCATTTCATTAAAACAGAAGCAAAGAAAGAAAAAAACTAACAACGTTCTGAAGTATTGAACCTAGTATTTCTATTGGATTCAGGATAAGAAGGTATAAACAATATACTAAGGAACCCTACCCGCCCTATCTTTAAATTAAATTTTGTTGGCATGAAGGTAATATCACTTTAGATGAAAAAATATGTGAAATAAAAAACTATTTGAAAGCCTAGGCTACGTCATATTGCCTTCACAAAATGGATTACAGTTTCGACATAATCTTATTTATCAGTTTTGAAGAGATCAGTACACAATTAAACTTCAAATTCATACACAGAAAAATTTTATATAGAAAGTACAGAAATTATCTCATTCTTTGAGAGAAAGGTTTTATGAAGGATTTACAGGTAAGTAAGAGATAGGAAAGGCTGGAGGAGTAGAAGGAACAGGGAGCTTTATGTGCTCTTAATGACATGCGGCAATATTTATTAAGCTGGGATGCCTTGGATGGGCAAGCCATATTTCTCGGATGAGGTACAAGTGCCAAGAAGAATCCTTGAAGAAGAAATTCATCGCCACAGAAGAGTTGGACTGTCTGACGGCCCCAACTTTGTTGGATGGATGTTGTGGCACATGATGCACGAGACCTGCTTCCCGAAATTGGAGACACCAGGAGACCCATCTAGTAGTAGTAGTATCATACACAGACTTCAAGAAATGTATCCCTGCCCAAGCCTACTAGAGCACAAGATAAACTCTTCTTGCCAGAAAGGTGTTCCCACATCTACGTTATTCAGTCATGTTCTAGCATCAAAATGAAATTAACCTTAGTATATCGGTATGCATGCTACATTCAACCTCAGTCTCAGCCTTTAAAAGCAGAAAGAAATGATTCAGTCTATTAATGTAACATGTTTCGCTCATTTCTACCAGCAACCTTCACCTTATGTATATTCGACATTATTACAGGTGGATTTGTATTAATAATGAAAAAAAAATAAATCAAAAAATCTCGAAGCTCCAGGACGCTCTAGAACACACTTGCCTTTAGAAAACTATTGATATTGATTGGTTTCTTCCATATTCTTCATTCCGATTTATATTACACATCATCGTATGGTTTTCATCCTTCGGTTTGATGATTCAAGTTGACTACCAAAGGGTAACTCTCAGTTTTAAGGCACTTCTTGTAAATATCTTTCCAGTAGAGAGTAGTTACAGTAGGTCTTGGCGATAGAGGAAAAGAGGTGAAGGCATTGGTTGTCCAAACAAAAAAGGATGTTTCTATGCGTACCTTATTTAGTGAAGCACCTGAAGAACTGTTGGTAAACAAATGAATTGGCACATTATCTAAATATCCAACTCTTTATGTTGTTGAAGTTATACCATTTAAAGAGGATAACGATGGAATTGTAAGTCAAGTCGTTCAATCAATTTAATCCTCAATGGAAAGAGTCCAATAGATTAATGGGGGAAGATAAGTTACAGTAGATCTTGGTGATAGAGAAAAAGGGATGAGGAAATTGATTGGCAAAATGAATTCGTCTGTGGCTGGAGGATTACACTGGCTAGAGAGCTTTTCTAATTGGTGCATTATCGTCGTTGGAATACGTTGGCCGAGTGCCTATCCAATTAGGGCGCTAATACGGGCCGATCGAGAGAATACTTCGCCCTCGCCCTTTATCCCTGCACTCAACTTTTATTTTGCCTATATGTATTCAATCGCTATGGAGCCATTAGCGTACTAAATGTTCTCAAATCGCCTCGGCCAAATAAAAGGGGAAATCTCCTACGTAAAAGTTTTTATTTTGTTCTTGTTTTTTTTTTTTTTTTCGTTTCCTTCTATAACTTTGGCCAATGAAAAAAAAAATCATCTGCTCGGGTTGTCAACATGTGGTTTATAGTCAACTCATCGACTTTATATGTTTATTATAGAGTAGGGTGATCATGACAAATTTCACAATTCACTATTGTTGTTAGAATTTTTCGAGTCTTAACTTGACAGGGAAGTCATAACTTGACATGATATTAACAATTCATCAGATATAAACACGCAGGTATTTGAAAATAGGTCTCATAGAATAAAAAGATACAAAGATAATTTAACGTATGTGAATGTGGGGAATCCGCTCACGAAGGAAGTGAGTTTTATAAGCCGTACTTTTGTGTAAATTGTGGCAGTGACTACTCCTTAAGACTTAACGAGTGTCCTAAATTGCAATTCGAAAAAGAAGACCAAAGTGCAAAGTAAATGAATAAAGACCTAACATTTAGGCAAGTGAGATCGAGTACTAGCAATCTAGCATCGAGTGCCTCTTATGAGGAATAGGCACCTTCGCAGAAATTTCTGTAAATTCGAAAATCATAGAAAGACTCGAAAGGGCGCGATCAAGTGATATTTTCCCACTCCTTACACAATCCCACCGCAGTCCCAGCCTACTTCCCCTATCGCACATCCACTACCTTCCATACCTAAACCCGAAACCCTTTCTATCTCACCCCATTCTGGTAATACACCTAACACGGCCTTGCTGGTAGTCCACGAGCCTCAGCAACCAGGCATCCCATGCATTACTTTTGCAAGAAATTGTATTTTCTCCTAAAAAGCGAGAAGAAGATCAGCGTGGGTCTCGGAGAACTAAACCTACTGGAGGTTGGTTTGGATGCTATACAGCATGACTGTTGAATAGCAGAGGTGAAGGTATGCATCGCCAAGGTCCTGCTGGGTTTTAAGGAAACTCTGAGGTCTATAGCGTCTTCAATGAGGGATTTGAATCTATCCTCGTCAACTTGACCATTAACCAGTGACGGTTGAGTCGGTTTTGGGATGGGTTGGAGTGACATCGTGAGGAGTACGGGACTGTGGTCAGATGAAAGGCCATTGAGTGTGCTGGTAAAGGATTGGAGGGCATGTAGACTTTTGCAGACGATAAAGTCAATGAGATCTGGTACTCGATTGCCATCTGTAGGCCAGTATGTGGGAGTATTCAGAGAGAGGGTTGTGAGAAGCCTGGAGGAAAGGAAGGTGATCAGGGTACGACTACGGGAGTTAGTCGACCTGGACCTCTATTGTAGATGTTTTGCATTTTAGTCGCCGCCAGCGAGGAAATGGGAGCCCAGTGAATCAAAAAAATTGACTGAACTGTGCAGAAGTTATAGGTTTTTTGGGGGGACAGTACACTGAAGATTGAGAGTGACACAGTGATGAGAGAGGGAGCTGCGAATCAGAATGGCTGTCCTACCATGGACTTTCCCGTCTGGGTGGTCGGTCCTATAAGTTCTGTACCCTGGTATATTGATGTATTTTCGTGACGTAAGTCGTGTTTCTGTTATAACTGCTATAAGTTCTATTATTGAGAAGTAATGTCAATTCGTCTTTGAGTGTATGTACTCCGTTGGCATTCCATAAGAGAACTATGAGGACATTGCTGGTTTGGAAATTCACGATTGAGGAACAGGAAAGCGGGCAATTAGGGCTGTGATGAGATTAATGAGGGGATTTAACATGGACTCCATCATGGACTGGGTGCTAGCAAAAAAGGTTTCCATGATAGCGTACATGTCGGAGGAAGTAGGAGGTGGAAGAGGTTTGGGAATGGGTCGTTCATGCGGTGCTGGCTGCTGCTGAGTGGAGTGTCTCTGCTGCAGTAACAGGGTTCTGTCCTTCAGCTGGACCTGGCTGGCGGCACAGGAGTAAGAGATATTTTCCTGGACGTACCTTGCTGGAGGCTGGTGCTGGACTGGCGGTCCTCGTTGACGTGGGATTGAGGGCTCCCTTTGAGACTGGGCCCCCTGTTTTAATAATTTATAAAATCTAACTTAATAAACGTGATTTATTTTATGAAACTTTCAAGACTATGATGGTCAGAGCACTCACCTAGGATAGGGCCAGAAGAGACCCCAGCCAATGTCTTAAGAGACTAGATTCTTGGTTTGAGAAGAACAGGCAGACCATGACTACGCCTGGCTTCTGACGCTCTGGCTATGTTTGATCTCCGAAATGTGAAGGTTGCAGAACTCGATACTGGCTGAGACAGGCCAAGAATCGGCCTAAAGGTCGATTTACCAAGTAAGAAGAAGATCCTGCTCTAGGTAGTCCATAATTATATTTCTTTCAGTTTAATCAATTAATGAGAGGGAACAGAATATAAAAAACTATCTGTCCTCGCCAGGAATCGAACCTGGACCTCCTGCTATCCGGGCCGGTATGCTAATAAATCCATTACACCACAAGGAATTTCAGTTTAATGTTTAAAAAAATCATTGATAAGTAATTATATTAAAGATAAAAACAATAATTATATTACATACAAATATGTAATTAATTACATACATAAAAATAATAAAATGTTAATTAAGGATTTCTTAATTTTCGAATTATAAACATAAAGTGACTTTAAAAGATATTTGCTCTTAACTTTCTATAATTCTAATCATTTTATAAAACCTCTAATACGCAGCATAACATTGAAATTTTAAATTAACACAATTTGTTTTAAGTTTTGCTTTACCTATTAAATATTTGGTCTTTTTATGCTGTAACCTGTTATAAACCATTGTTGAAAGATCTGTATCAAAATAAATATTATTTTACCAAAAGAGAATAACTTATTTCCTTTTAACTATTATGTGTAAAGAAACCTTTTAACTAATCAATATGACGAAAAGCATTCGACATAATTATTCTTAGTGTTAAAGAGATGAAGGTATGGTGAATATTGAACAGTAAGAATTGAATGATAAGTATAGGGCGTCATCATTCAATGTCATTTACTGCACAATTGCATTAACCCTATGGTTCTTTTGATTTTGATTTTCAGTTATTATCACGCATTCAAATAATGCCAAAGCCTCTAGATTAATCAATTGTTCTAGTATGTAATACAAATGGAATACAAATTATAAAACAATTTGTAGTGCAAGGGAACAGAATAAAAAATCTAACTGTCCCAGCCAGGACTCGAACCTGGATCTCCTGCTATCCGGGCCGGTGCATTTTCCACTTATGCTACCGGGTCAAGTCTGATATGTTATTAAATTCCTCGCACAAGTGTCGAGAGTCTAACCTCCGAGGCTGACGAACATATCGTCTTATGCTTGGAGGAGCTGATTTTGTCAAACTGTTTAAATGACTCTCGTCAATTACCTTTTTAAACTTTTAATTTTATAAATATTATTTTTTGTATGGGTTGCACTTGCCAAAAGAAAAAAAAAATTTAACAAATTTTAGAATTTTTCTTTTAACTTCTTCTCTATATATGAACTCTCTATAGTTTGATTCGGGAGTTAAAAGGCATACTCCGGTAACAATGGCCTACTCTACTCTCTTAGTGGATAAATAGCTATTTATTCTCAAGCATAAATGTGTAAAAAAAAACAAAAAAAACTACTATCTTCTATTTTAATTCCCTTCATTTTGAGAGCAAGTTTAGCTGGTATGGATTTGCACTTGCTGACCGGTTCGACGCGGACAATCTCGAGCGGGTAATCATCAAGTGAAACTATTGTTTTCGAGATACGTGAGCTTTCCGTGAAGATGGCTTGCGATGTAAATAGTGCCCGTTGTAACGGGACATTGATGTCATGCACGGTGCACGTACGTCTATCTGGACCCTCGAAAAAAATTTCATTCCAACAGTCATTCATTCATGATAGGTTTCCGGGGAACTAATACCGTTGATGCGGCCCACCAATGGGGGGGGGGTGTTTTAACAAGAACCCGGGTTCCCCTTATGTCTGAGGAAATTTTAAAATTTAAGATGAGGCTGATTGAGAGGGTGATTAGCTTTTCCATCATTACTGCTAGAAGGGCGAGTTGCCTGCAAATAGGGGAGGTTTATTTGTTCGGCGTCTAATGTGGGGTCTACCCCCATCTTCGACCCGACCCCCCCNTAATATGTCCCCCCACACATCACCCACCCTCTCTGAGTTCTCCCTCAACTTATTCCGGCTTAAAGTCTACCCTCGCAGCCATTCCCGGGCCTGCGCACCACGCCCTCCTCACGCTCTGAAAAATTTTCCCCTACACCCTCTAATCCTCTATCTTACCCCTAAAGATAAAGCTCGACCCTCCGGATGGGCTGTTTTTTCCTTTGTTTTCTCTTTCTTTTTTATTTTACTGTAACTACTATAGCAAGAGCAGGAAATATTTAAAAGGTGTAATAAAATGTTTTATTTATCGAATAAAAAGAACCTCCTTTTTTTTCTTTTATTTTATCCTTTCTCTTATTTATGCTTATACTTCTTTTCAGAAAGATTCGTTAAGAGGCACTTTGCTGCATTAGTAAAATAGTTCATTCACTTTCCTAATAACTAATAATAAATCAGAAAATTTAAATTCCATTTAAATTAGTTTAAAGTACTCTAATGGATAAGAAATAATGGAAATTTAAAATTCCATGAAGCTAGCAGATTTCCAATTCAATAACATAGAAACAACTCAGCTTAATTCTTAATTTTTTATCCCTCAAATTTACAATATAATTATTGCAATCCATAAAATTCAAAAACTCATTTTTTCCTCTGTAATAGGTTTAGATCATAAGAAATTTTTTGTCTGAAGTATTTAATATTAAGTCTCGAATTTTCTTCCTTGAAAATACACTTGCTTTTTTAGGGATGAAGCTTTTTTTTTTATTGAGTAGAGCAATGAGGGAGGTTATATTTTATATTATTCATTTTTACTTTAACTACTGAACATGATTTCATTTTCGAATAAGTTCTATTTGTCCTACTTAGATCATTGAAAAATATTATTAACAGATTATCAGACGCATCTATTTAAAATCACTTTATGCTTTTCATAGTTTCCCCCCCCCCCTCTCCTCACCCCCTGAGTTATTTTGCCTATCCTCCGAAGCCAGCAGAATAGTGCAAGACCCCCCCCCCCCTCTCCTCACCCCGCTATCATACCTGACACCTAGTCCCCCTAATGTCCTCAGAGATACCTAGCACCGCATTCCTCAGTACTTTACTGGTGAAGGTTGAGGACCCAGTACCCAAACCTCCGATCCACAAGAGGCCCAAGCGATCTGCCGGGGACTGAGCAAACGAGCCTCACTCCTACACTACTGGTACTCTTTGTCTGTCGTACATACCAAGGACTTCCATCTTCTAGCCTTTACTTCCACAGTACACCTCACAAACCTATCCTTATCTACGTTCTATTGGACGTACTAAAGATGAAACAAATCAAAACATAAAAACAAATTTAACCAAATTATACTTGTATNCAGAAAACAAAAACTAAAAATTATGAAATAATAATTTGAAACAAAATATAGATTTTAGACCACAGTACTTCCCAACTTGTGATGTTGTAAGTAGCAGTGTAATGAAATATACGTATATTTTTTTAGTTAATAAATCTTTATTTATTACATTCTGTTATTAACATCATGTAATTTGATGACATAGTGAAATATACAATAGAAAAAAAAATTAAAAATAACAATAAAATAAATAAATGGACATCAATGTGCAGGGAGAAGTGGCCCATCGACCCCACTCCTAAATATACGTCTTTAAAAAGAACATACATTTTTTATTTTTGGTTATTAAATTAGTAAATTTAAATTGATAACATCGAAAAAACCTGAGCGTATCCGCGCGCGTACAGTCTACCCTAAGTTGATTAAATCACTGTAACGTGCTTAAATTCCGCGGATCCTGTGTTTTACAGTACACGGATTTACAAAAAAACAGAAAGGGACACCTGCCCCCCACGCCCCCTTGAATTTTGAGGCGGGAAGGGCAGATAACTGGGATCGAAAAAAAAAAAAAAAAAAAAGTAGTCGAATTGCTTAATGAGAGGGGCATATACAGGCATATACTGACGTCACGAAAAGTTTTACAGTTTCGGTGCCTGCTACATTAAGGCTCATCCAATGGTCCTATTTCATCAGAAAGTTGTATGAGTTCTTATTTTTTCTAAATCTTAACTGGATTTCTGGTCGGATCCTACTCAAGCTTCTATTCTGTTAAGTAACTTCTGTTTAGTAATACTTGTTTATTTCCTTAGAGAATTTTGATTACTTTACCTTTCTGGGGAATAAAAGGCTTCTTGTTCATAAACCTATGTGAAAACGTCTAAATAGCATTATAAATAAATTTAAAAAATATATCAACAAGATTGCCTGAGTTTATTTCAAGAGGATTTCCTAAAAGCCTATATAGCCTTATGCTCCATGAACGAAGCATATCTTAAGTAGATCAATTATTTGTTGAGAAATTCTTGTCAAATATATTTTAAGTAAAACAATTATTCCAACAGAATTTCTTAATGTTAAATGCAAGTATTGTAAAATGGAGTAAGATTTTGTTTGAGAAAAGGCTGCAGACATCTCAGAAACCTACTGGTTATCAAGATTCAAATAATAATAAGTAAAATAAAGAAAAATAGACACTGGAGCATACATGTTTGGCTGCATATTTAAGTCAGATGAGTGATAAGTTGGAAACAAGGATTAAAGAGTGTAATCTTAATTAAACAAACATGTCATTATAAAGCTTATTCACAAGAAAGGGGACACTCTTTTGAGAGTAGAGAAGCAGAAAAAGCAATGGAAATGAAAAAAAAGATGAGGCTAGCTAATTAAAAAAAAAAAAAAAAAAAAATTTAAGCTTAAAAGAAAATTTTTTAAGTAGAAATATAGAAAATAAAATTTGTGGAAAAATTCATCTTATTTAGGCTATGGCTAAGCATATTCTTCAGAAATGTAGTTGTAAATTACTTCTAAATATACAAAGTTGATTTTTTTAGATCACCCTGTCAAATACTTAGGGTCTTGGGGAGCAAAGAAGGGTTTAGTCAAAACTTTGTTGGTGAGTAGTAAAGTGTTTTGAAAGATCACTTTGACAAATTCACACGTATTATTTTTTGTATGGTTTATTTTGATATTCAGCCCTGAAATTTAGGCCAAATCATTGACAAAAATAAAAAAAATTTTTTTGTTTACAAATAAATTTTAATTCTTCATCTACCAAGACCATATCCCTGAGAAACCTCTTCTCCTAAATTTTAACAGTCAACTAGTCACCTCCTAATTGACTCTACTCTTTATTTTTCAAGTTTTCTTAATTTGACTGGGTCATTCAATTTTATTNATATTATTTACTTTTCTACAATATGCTTATTTAATGACATTAAATATTTAGCAAAAAAAAATCTTCTACGGAACAAAGTACAGCGATTTTAAAAAATAGAATTATAGACTTAGCCATTTGTGAATATGTCTAGTGTCTGGGGACTCAACAGAAATTGTCCAGGTATTATTTTTTTGCCCCAGGAGCGTGTCAGCAAGAGTGACAGTGATTATAAAGCTAGATATCTTTATATATTTAATTATATCTTTCGGCTCATTATATCAGACAATTTATTGTTAAGTGTTAAGTGCTCTTCCGTATTAGGACAGTGCTAGTACATAATCCATAAGCAATTTTGCTAATTATTTTTGATAATAATATATAGTTCGTTCGGAGTGTAGTAATGGGGCGAGCGCTCAACCATCGTAGTTCATTCTTAAATAACTTCTTATCATGAGCCTGTTTTCAGAATATTTTAGAATAGAAATATTACAAAATAACACACTATGCGTCAGATTTCAGCCAAAAGACGAATATGTTCAACGCTTAGAAAAAGAAAAAGTCCTGTGGCATGTTTAAAACAAATTTAAAACATCCATATGGCACGCTTAGGAAATACTTTCTGTTCAAACGTAACAAAACAAATCCCAAACGAAATTAAAGCAATAAAAATATCCCTTAAGAAAAAGAAAAAACACTAAGGAAGCTATAGTTATTTCGGGAGCTCTAAGAAAGTACAGAAGATATTTTTACAAATATGAAAGAAATCGCATAACCCCTATTTTCAAGACTAAAGAAAAAAAAAATTAAAAATAAAATGAAAGGTAACAAAGTATACTTTTAATTTTGTTGAACATATCAGACAACGAGCAAACATCACAAAATAATTGTTACTCATTACTGATGCAATTAGAGGTGTTTTAGCTTCCATACAAAACACATCATCAAAGAAACTAGCATTCTTTCGATCTAAATATAATTTTGATAAAATCTTAGTAAATTTAATATTCTAATATGTTTAAACTATATTAATACAAATATAATTAAATACATTATTCACTAATGAATTATTATTAGGAAATAAATAATTTAGGGGATAGAGACTACCATTAGGTAGAAATTCTACAAACCTGGGACAATTATCGATCATTTCCTAATCCGTAAATGATTATCTTTTGCTTTAAGAAATTAGTATAATTAGTTTTTTGCTAAAGTGACTTTATTGTGGCATTCTATAGAACTAAGTAATTGTATAAGTCAAAGAAGGGTTTTTTATTATCTTTGTCTAAATTCTTACAATATTTTGCAATATTCAGGTCTTATTTGTGCTAATTTTAAGGGTTTTTAATATTTTTATTATTGTTATTGTTATTTAACCCCCTATATATACGTATATTTTTACGTTATTAAAAAATAATTTTTTTTTTTGGTTATATGGATAATTTTGTGTTTAAAAATTAATTAAATTTTAATTAATAATTAATTAAAGTCAGTTTAGTCTGGTTTAAATAGCATTTTTCAATTATTGGTTTCGTCTATGACCCTGCTGTTACTTTAGCTTAACATGTGTGTGTGTTGCACGTTTATAACGCTATGGCTTCTAACAACCAGTTATCCTTATAGCTACTTCTGCTGGTGAGAGAACAAAAATTTTTGCATGACTTTCTTTTTTCACCCCCACACGTTTTTAAGCCACTATTTTCCCTTTATTAAGGTGCAGGGAGAAAAGAGAGGAGGGTTGCTGTCATGAAATTCAATTTCATTTTAATGCAATGCAGATTACTTCTTTTTTGCAAGTGTATCCTAAGTAGAGAGTAGAACAATAGGTGGCGGTATGGG
>KZ807324.1:350744-362700 GCA_000696205.2 Oncopeltus fasciatus | reverse complement strand
CTGGTGTGTCATTGAGGTCTTTTTATTTTAAAGTTTTTATAATAGATAATATTATATAAAATTCATGTTGAGATAGATCATTAAATATGTTAGAATATAAACTTTTTGGAATGTTATGCAACGTTTTTTAAAGCTTAAAAGTCTTTCGTACAAAAGTGATCAATAATGAAATTGTTTTTGTGAGTATTATAAAATAAATAAGACCCGTTTAGTTAAGCGAGTATGACTATGTGAGCATCACTCGTTTAGTTAAGTAGTCTAAATGAGTATGACCCGTTTACTTAAGCGAGTATGCTTATGTGAGTTCAACTATTGAGTTAAGTAAATTTTACTGGTATACTTTTACTTAGATAAATGTCCAGACTTCAGAAAGAATGGAGCAATAGCGTGTCAGTGATGACTTGTGACCTTGTGCCAGAACTCACCCCCTGGAGAGGGGTAGACAGGCATGTGTTGGGCATCGAGCCCCTCAAAATGGATAAAGAGGTGTAAAAGCAACATTATTTCACTTTCATGACGGAAGTCATCCAATCTCACTTTTATCACTCATTACGAGCCCTTCCGTAAAAATAAAGGAAAAACATTCAAAACATATGTAGCTTTATTTGTTCGAGCACGTCGACATGTTATTTCCGCTTCGACCATGTGCTCTCTCGATAAGCAGTTGCATTTTTCATGAATTGAAAATTTTAATCAGCCAATTGAATTTTGAAACAAACTGAGAAACAGTGAGCATTCAAGTAATTAGAATTACTTCTGTTTTTGTTTTTTTCCTACTTGCTCAATATATTTGATTTATTAAGAAAGTTAATTTTTTGCAAAACTCTACTTTAAAAAGTTTATGAAGTATATTAGAAAAATCTAAAAAAATTTAACAATCAATACGTTGCAATAACTTCATCGCTTAAATTTTCAATGTAATAAATGTTAAAATGATATTTTATGAGGAAACTTATAAACGAATATCTATTAATTTTAATGGTTCCGATGTCTATTTAAACACAAAATCAAAAAATCATTCATATCTTTCTCAACGTAAAGGCATTTTTCATTTTATACAATATAATTTGAACAAGTATCTTTTCCGATTAATGGAAAATTTTGTAGGCAAAATTTTGAAATTTTTGTGGAATATACCTAGAAGAGATATTATCAACAGATCTAATAATAAGATCTAACCACCAATAAGAATCTCCAACGGTGTGTTTCTTTGAATTTTTATTTCTTATTTTTTCAATAATTTTATTTAAAATCAATATACAGATTATTAATTATAGAATTTTATTTAAATCAGTTTATTATTACAATTTAATTTCAATGACACACCAGCAATGTATATTCCACACTTCTGTGGACAGAAGTGTGGTCACCTTTCACTTTCAAAACATGGAAAATGGTACAAAATCCCAGTGATACCAGAAATAAGGACATAGTAGTACATTGCTGGTGTGTCATTGAGGTGAGTGTCATATGACTGGGCATTCATAGAAGTATAGAATTTGTCAGAAAATGTCTGTGGACAGAACTGTGGTCTCCATTCACTTCCAAAACATGGAAAATGGTACAAAATCCCAGTGATACCAGAAATAAGGACATAGTAGTACATTGCTGGTGTGTCATTGAGGTGAGTGTCATATGACTGGGCATTCATAGAAGTATAGAATTTGTCAGAAAATGTCTGTGGACAGAACTGTGGTCTCCATTCACTTCCAAAACATGGAAAATGGTACAAAATCCCAGTGATACCAGAAATAAGGACATAGTAGTACATTGCTGGTGTGTCATTGAGGTGAGTGTCATATGACTGGGCATTCATAGAAGTATAGAATTTGTCAGAAAATGTCTGTGGACAGAACTGTGGTCTCCATTCACTTCCAAAACATGGAAAATGGTACAAAATCCCAGTGATACCAGAAATAAGGACATAGTAGTACATTGCTGGTGTGTCATTGAGGTGAGTGTCATATGACTGGGCATTCATAGAAGTATAGAATTTGTCAGAAAATGTCTGTGGACAGAACTGTGGTCTCCATTCACTTCCAAAACATGGAAAATGGTACAAAATCCCAGTGATACCAGAAATAAGGACATAGTAGTACATTGCTGGTGTGTCATTGAGGTGAGTGTCATATGACTGGGCATTCATAGAAGTATAGAATTTGTCAGAAAATGTCTGTGGACAGAACTGTGGTCTCCATTCACTTCCAAAACATGGAAAATGGTACAAAATCCCAGTGATACCAGAAATAAGGACATAGTAGTACATTGCTGGTGTGTCATTGAGGTGAGTGTCATATGACTGGGCATTCATAGAAGTATAGAATTTGTCAGAAAATGTCTGTGGACAGAACTGTGGTCTCCATTCACTTCCAAAACATGGAAAAAAAAATTAAATAATGATTTTAGTTGTGGTATTTAATCCTACGTTAAATTTTATACAAGAAATGCAAGGGAGTTAGAATAAAAAATCTTACTACCTCAGCCTAAAATGTAAGAGGTATCTTATCTGATTAATTTTGCTAACTAAAATATTTATAATACAAATTTTAATCCACAAATAATTTTTGTGATTTGAGTAGATGCTTCAAACTATTTTCTCCCAGGGTCTGTCAGAAATGGGATGAGATAAGAGGGTTTCAAAACATATTTGGTAAGTTAACGTTGAATCTTCAATGATTTAAGTATTCCAGGCCTATAAAATTTCCTCCTGCATTGAGGTTTTTTATTTACTCTTCTCTTGATGTCTGTAATGAAGGAAAATTACTACTTGAAGTTTGAGTGATTATGGTAGAATACATTTATTTTACTTCTATAAAATTTTATAGAAGTAAAATAAAAGTATTCTCTGACTGGAATTTATAATATAATTTTAAGTTATTTTTTATTATCTACATATTTTTTTTAGCCAACATTCACTTAAATACATTTCTATTAATTTTATACTTTATCCTTTAGCAGATTTCACATCGGGATATCGAGCTACTTACATCCCTCCCATGACGCAATAGACAATCCCTTAATAAACCTTGGAAGCAACCCTTATTTCACTAGACGGAGAAAACTCAAGAAAATGCAGAAACTAATGTTTTCTTTAAATAAAGTAATACATAATTCACACTCATCCCCACCCCCTCAGTGATATTGCTATTTTCAGATACCTAACCTATATTCTAAACCCATCTAAAAACTAAAAAAAGAATAAAATAAAAATAAAGAACTTCTGTTCAATACTTAACATAATTTATGAATTTACAAAAAAAAAAAAAAAAAAGTTAAAAATTGATACTTGGAGCCTCAGCTTAACCGAGTAGATTCATTATGATTTCCTAAGACAGGCGCTGTGGTTTCGAGTCACATCTTGGGCAAAATTGTACTGAGAAATAAAATGTATGCACAGCACCATAGGCGTTCAAAATAGGGTGGCTACCTGTATAATAGCCCCTCTCCCCATGATCCTAAGTGGTTGTGTAAGTAGTGAAAATAAAGATAAAGAAAAAATATTTTATACACAAATTTAAAATAACTCTGCCTTCACACTTACAAATCTAATATAATTTGTAATATTCGCTGCTATTTATAACTATAGTGTGCCTTATATTAAATTTACTTACTTTGTAACTGTTTACTAAGCAAATAATTCGTTTCCCAATGTAAATTCAACTTCGAAGTTTTGTTGGTGTTATAATTTTTCTAATTTTTCGTTCGTTTTCATTCGTTTTCATTCGTTTCACATTACAAAAATGTCATTAAATTTATTAATATAAATAAAAGAAACTAAACTACTATTGTTCAAATGGAGAGTTTTTTTTACCGTAGATATTATTGTTAGATGATTTTAGTTGGGGTTCGGTCAAGGTAGAACCTTAAAAATCGTCTAATAAACAACTATTGTTTTGATTCTATAGCAGGTTGCTTTGTCTATTTTATTTCTAAGCCCTTATTTTATCCTGATTTATTTACTGAATGTTTTTGAATTTAGAATTAATTCAAAGTTATTGAAATGTTATTTTATTTTCAACATCTTTTTCTTGATCTAACACTAAAGAAGGCCTCTAAATCAAGAAAATAATTTTTGAGTACATAAATATAAAAAATTAATTCAAAGCATATTGACTCCAGCTCGATAATATCCTCCGCATTCATCAATTAAAATTTTTTGACCAACTGTCACAATGACAAAGCTTAAGAGACCATTTAGAGAAATTTCTGATTCGTGTTCGATTTTATGAGTAATCATGGAGTTACTTACATTAATAATAGCCTTTGAAACACATAAGTAATTATTATAGAATAATAAGAATTGATGAAATATAATTTTACATTTTATATATCCCTTTGTCTATGGGATGTTGGTTGATGAAGAGATAGTCGGGGTTTGGTCAAATATTTGTTATTAAATAAAAACAAAAATTTTTTTTAATAATGTTTCGGCCTGATTTTCATGCCTTTTCCAGTGCTATGGGGACGGCGGGGGTCACGAATTGCGTGTTCTAACCCATGATAGCCTGAGTACTGTTAATTTTATCCTTTAATAATATATTTTAGTCTATATGATAATGAATAGTAATTTGTTATGTATGTTTAGCAGGATTTATATATTTTTTTAAACTAAAATATTTTCATGATTTTCTTTAGTCTTCCTCTCGTTATAGAAAAGTTTTAATGAAATGATTCTACTCTCAAATTGATATTTTTAAGAGCTGCTTTTCATCATTTCCATTAAGGAGATACATTACTCGGATTGGTGTTTGCGAATGGATTTTCCCCCAACCCTCCCCTCGCTCAACTTCAAACTAATAATTTTAGTTATATTTTTATCAGCTTTTTTTTTTTCACATGGCGTTAGAGGAAAAAAAAATTGGACTAAATCCCAGATCCGAGAAAGCATTCTCAGAGATCTCTCACTGAAAAAGAACCACTCAATTCAATTAGAGAAACTTTCCTAACATTTTATGAGCGTTGAATATTTTCGTGAACCCCATAAATACTTAGTACAGAATTTTTTTTTAAATTATGTTTTTTTTTTAAAGTTGGCGAAGCGAACTAATTGAATTAATTATTTTGTAAAATGGGCTACATGTTAAAATGTAAAACAATTTTATATTTATTTATTGTGTTCTATTTGTTCGCGGATAGTGTTAACGCCTTTTCATAACCTTGAAATATAATTTTGTAGAAAAAAAGTTGCCATTTAATTATATAGAACCTTCAGCAATCAAGGCTACGTCAATACTGGAAAAAGAGCGATGAACCAAGGTTTCTCAAGTTATTTATTTACAGAGCATTATCATTTGATTGATGATTTATTTTAAAAAAAATGTATTTCATAATTGTCAAATCAATTGGATTATACTATAAGTCCAAGTTTTCATCTTTAGTAACCTTTAAGATCATTCCTTTTTAGATATTATGAAAAGGTATTCTTTTCGATTCCTTGTTTGTACCGTCTTATATATTTCTTTAAATTATCCTTTCTCCAAAACCTTTGTCTATATATAAAAAAATATTGCAACTGTTCTTCTGTTAATAAACAATTGTATAAAACCATAATTCAATCTTCTAAGGATTCACTATAAGACGCCTAACATATAGAGCAAAAATTCTTTTAAATTTAAATTTTAAAAAATTTGTTTCATATTTTAACCTTTTTCCCATTTAGTAAAGATTACTAAAAGGTCTACACTGAAAAGAAAAAAAAATCAATTATTGAGTCTCTATCTTTCTTGTTCTTTAAGTATATTAATTTTAAAGTTATTTGTCTATCTCGCTTATGAAACAAAAAAATGTTTTTTTATTTTACAAAAAACCCTTGATGAAAGATGTATTTTCCTGCCAAGAAAATACATTCACGTATAGACATCCAACAATCAATCTACCGACTGCAAACCTGATTTATGAAGTTAAAATAACAGCAAAAGTCATCATTTTCAAGAATACCGCTTGACTGGATGCTTGTCACACGCATGGGTGGTAACAGGGTCAGCTTTCCGGTTTTGAAGCTTTATCTCCACAGTTTTTAAGCTATTGTCTACATAATAGCTTTTTTCCCCTTGGTTTTTTTTTTTTTTTTTTGAAAGGGGGAAGTTTTATTTTTTCTTCCTCATTATAAGTCGGCCGACGGAACCAGTATTCGTGCGACCTACGGGAACCAGTACGAAAATCGCAGAGCGCACCCTCACACAGAGTCCTTAGGCTGTGTCTATCTTTACTGGGTCTATATTTTGCCATAATATAACTGTTAAGGCACACTGTAAGCTGACTGTTACAGTCTGTTGCCAAATATTGCTATCTAGTACTGCTAATCACTTACTATCGTGCATGTTATATCTCAACATTTAGTAACTTTACTGGAAGCATATATAGATAGTATGCTAAGTACATGTCAACTAAGCATATATAGGTAGAGGGCTAGCTAAAAATAATATCTTATAAATATTAATTTAGTTGTGGTTTATTATCCTACGTAAATTTTAAACGATTAATGAGAGGTAATAGAATAAAAAAATCTATCTGTCCCAGCCAGGACATGAACCTGGATCTCCTGCTTTCCGGTCCTGACGTGTACAGATAGATTTTTTTTATTCTATTCCCTCTCATTAATTGTTTAGAATATAAGTATTTTATGATTTAGATTATTTCACGTAATTCCGTTATGAGAGACTCTCAGCTATGTCAAGGGAGTTGGTGGGTACCTCTGTACCATTAAGGTAGCGAAGGCGCGGAAGGGTAGCGATGATCCTGACAGAGGAAATCCGATCCTTGAGCAGTGGGTTCCCGAGTACGTCGAGGCTCCGCAGGCTCATGGTGGCCCCGGCCAGGCCCGAGTCGACAGCGCAGGCACTGGCCAGCCTGTTCCCGCTGGCGTCCAGCTCTTGCAGGCATCGGAGGAAGCGGAGGGGACGCAGGCTAGTCAGGCCGTTCCTGGAGATGTTCAGTTCGCGGAGTCGATTCGCCAGCCCTGACATAGTCTTCGGATCCAATATCAGGTGCTTCTCGGGGTTCAGTCTGTTCAACAAGCATAATTTCAACATACTCCCGCTTCTAATACAGCATAAACAGCATTAATAAAAAAAATAAAGTCATTGTATTATATTGGAATTTTAAATTATATCTATATAATGGTCTGTGTACTGATAATTATTGTCGTTAGTTTTACCCTTCATTCTATATACTGCAGACATCCCCAACCATCCCAAGAGGACTAAGAGGGAATCAGTCCTCTTTCCAGATGACAAACCGATCCTCTTCTCCCANTTTTTTTTTTTTTGGATCTACCCTGACCGAACCCCAAATAAAATCATCTAATAGTTATAAAATTATATTTCAGTTTTTTTGTAATTTTTTTTTTCGTAAAATAATAACAAAGATATTGGGGTTTTAAATTTTGCTCTCTCTCTAAACGCTTTTCAGTTGTTAAGAAACTCATCCAACAGAAATAAACTTAAATACGGGGTTTGGAGTCACTATTTTAAAACTAAAGACGCTAAAGTGTATACTTATATGTATATATATATATACATATATATATATATTCCTTCTTTTGGCCAAATTTTTTTTACTTTTCGTAACAAAATTTAGCCTGATGCTAAACACCAGAGAAAGGACTGGGTTTGTTTTTGTTATTATTTTATGATTATTATTCAATTACTCAACCAATTAAAAATTACTTTTTCTTTTACAATAGACTTTTTAGTTTCTATTAATGGCAAAAAAGTTTTTAAAAATATACAAATATTGAATGTTAGTAAGTTTTAAATTATATAATTCGTATTCAAAAAATATTTTCATCTGTAATTCCCTAAAAAAAAACTAATTAAATCATTACATACTAATCCTCCTTCTGTATGTGACCAGTTGAAAGTTTTCAAAGCATTGTCACTTTTGGTTATTCTTTTTGATTTGCGTTTGATAAAAGTTATACTCATTTAAAAAAAAATTTTAATTAATTAAAAATTCCAAGCTTATTTCCCTTTTATTATTCTTAAAAAACGTTAGTAATTATGAGAATTTCATTAAGCGTGTGCTGTTACGAGTTTTGTTATAAAAATAGTTCTACTGATTATTGCTTTCACTCTCTCCGGATATTCCAATCAATTCATATACAGAACGAGAAATGGAGTTGGAGAAATGCAATATAACTGCACTTCAACTGAATATGTTTGGATTATAGCTAATAAACATTGCTATGGCAACGTTAGCGATTAATCGATTTATGTGAACTAATCGATGAAGGCCCGCGGGTATTATAAAGAGTTACCTCGTGCATGTCCAGGACGAGTTGTGCCCGAAGATCACATGGTTCTAGTTACCAGGGTGGAGGAGGGGAGGGCTGTAATATAGTGAAGGAAGGGAAGAAAAAAGTATCTTAAATGAACATAATGGCTGCAAATATTTAGGAGAAAACTCTTTATTATTCAAAATAAACAATTTAAACAATAAAAACTGCTTTTACGTAGCATAGTAAACAGCATAGTCCCCCCCCCCCCCCAAAAAAAAGCCATCGTTTAAGAAGTAGCTCGTGGAGGAGCATCGCAAGTTATGCAGAAATCTCCGTATTTCATCTTATAAGATGAGGCAATGGAGAAAAATGGTAATATAACTGGATGACTCCGTCTAGGATGAGAGGGAAGAGTTAGGGAAAAGCGTTCAACCCTATAAGTTATTTTCTTCAATTCTTTCGTAAGAATGCTTCAGGTTATAAATGTTAGAAAATTCTCAGTCATAGAAATGTGAACTTAGGGACAGGACATCCACTCTGGTCTTCATGATAGCCCTGAAGATGGCTTACAATGAGCCCGAAACCTCGGCTTATTTTTAAATTTAATTACTTATCAGACTTGTCACGCAGCATAAGTGGAAAATGCTCCGGCCCGGATAGCAGGAGATTCAGGTTCGTGTTCTGGCTGGGACAGTTAGATTTTTTATTCTGTTCCCTTGCACTGAAAATTATTAAAATTTACGTGGGATTATATACCACAAAAAAAATTCTAAAAGTAAATAACGAGAGTCATTTAAACATCTTGACAATGTCAGTTCCTCCGAGCATAAGACGATATATTCGTCGGCCTCGGAGGTTGGACTCTCGACACTAGTGCGGGGAATTTAATAACTTATCAGACTTGTCCCGGTAGCATAAGTGGTAAATGCACCGGCCCGGATAGCAGGGGATCCAGGTTCGAGTCCTGGCTGGGACAGTTAGATTTTTTATTCTGTTCCCTTGCAATAAAAATTGTTAAAATTTACGTGGGATTACATACCACAAAAAAAATTCTAAAATTATATTTTTTTAAATTTATTTCATTACACTAATAAAAACAATGACTTTGACAATTTTCATATTATTTTCCTCTAAACCTCTCCTCTTATTCATTCCATTTCTGCCAAAGTGAATTCTTTCAATAGTTTTGTAATAGAAACAGATATAAAATTTAGTTCCAATATTTTTTTAAATATGGGCTCGACTAACTGTTGAAGTTAAATTCTTAAGCAATCTTAAGTATCTTTTGGATTGTGCGTTTTTTTGAAAGAAAAAATGTTAACAATAGGTCTTCCTATTGACAAACACATCCAGTTGTTTGTAGTAAGAAACTTACATGCCTAATTTACTTTATTTTAAAGATTGAGGAATTGGTTTCTGCAATGATTAACTTGGATTCCTTACTTAAAATCTGATAAGAAATGTACCATTGAACTTTGCTGCTTAGTTACGCTTCTTAGTGGTAATTTTTTTTTTTAATGAACTATTTTTGAATGAAACATGAAAAACATGTTTTACAAATATTACACTAAACTGTAGAACTTTCATCTTTAGTCTATTAAACTTACATTGACTGACTTTTAAAAATTTATTTTCTTATTCATCTTCATTCTTTTTATTGTTTATATATAATTCTTAAATCCCGAATTTTGAAAATGTAAATCTTCGAAAGAAGAAATAGTTCTATGCTCAATCACTTAAGCAGTCGCGAATATAATCGATATTCGTGACATAATTTTTAAAAAAATTATTTAAAAAAAAAAAAAAAAGTGGTTACCTGATGATAAAACAATAAATATTTTCATATTTTCCTTGACGATAATATGGAACGATATGGGATATTTCAAATTTTAGGGACTTTAAACAAAAAAAAACTTATTTTTGAATTGAGATTTATGCATTTATATTTCTTGAAACAATGATGTATATGAGTGACATATACTGAGAATGTGGAATTAACAGAAAGATTTTTTATTGTATTTATAATTGTATACAATAAACAAATTTAATGCCTGGATATGCCTTTTATTTTGAATGAATATAATAAAAAAGGGAGCTTTAGAACCGGTTAAGAAAAAAAAATTTCTAAATGAGGTGGGAACTGAATATGTTGAATTCATTATTTTTGAATGACTTCATTTTTTGTGATGTGTCTGTATTGGTAAAGAAGCTCGCTACCACCTGTTTTCGGATGAGGAGAGGTAACTCTTGCTGCGTGGGAGTAATGTTTTTGCAAGGTTCCCTGTCGGCAGAACACTACTACCCGTTACTGGTCTACCCTCATGTCTGCACTACACACCCTTTCCTCGTAGCTCCTCAGTTCTGAGCGGAATGGAGTGGTCTCTTTCTTGTCTTAAGCTAATATGTGCATTGATAAGATGTCTCTTGCAGCGTGGGAGTAATTCTTTTTGGCGAAATTGGCGGCAAATTTCAACCAGTACAAAAAGTTATGCCCTCTCGTCTGCATTACCCACATCCTTAGTTGCAACCTCTCAGTTCTATCAGGATGAAGTGGTCTCTTTCTTGGCTCAAGCTATTATGTGCTTAGATAAGAAGTCTCTTGTTGTCTGGGGGCAATTCTTTTTGGCAAAATTGGCGGAAAATTTCAACCGGTGAAAAAGGGATGCCCTCTCGTCTGCATTACACACATCCTTACTTACAACCTCTCAGTTCTATCGGGATAAAATGGTCTCTTTCTTGTCTCAAGCTATTATGTGCTTAGATAAGGAGTCTCTTGTTGTCTGGGGGCAATTCTTTTTGGCAAAATTGGCGGAAAATTTCGACCGGTAAAAAAGGGATGCCCTCTCGTCTGCATTACACACATCCTTACTTGCAACCTCTCAGTTCTATCAGGATGAAGTGGTCTCTTTCTTGTCTCAAGCTGTTATGTGCTTAGATAAGAAGTCTCTTGTTGTCTGGGGGCAATTCTTTTTGGCAAAATTGGCGGGAAATTTCAACCGGTAAAAAAGGGATGCCCTCTCGTCTGCATTACACACATCCTTAGTTGCAACCTCTCAGTTCTATCAGGATGAAGTGGTCTCTTTCTTGTCTCAAGCTATTATGTGCTTAGATAAGAAGTCTCTTGTTGTGCTGGAGTAATACTTTTCTGCAAAATTGGCGGCATATTAACAGGTAGAACAAAGTTGGCCCTCCCTCCCTTGGCTTCCTTCGCATATCATTCCTTGCAACCTCCTCGCATTTCGGTTCCGAATGAGGTTATCCATTTTCGTACCAAGCTATAAAGTGTTTCAAGTAAGTGGTTGTAACTCTTGCTGCGTGGGAGAAAAGTTTTTTTTGCGTCATTCCCTGCAGGCATAAGAAGTCTTACTGTACCGGTCCGCCCTCCCGTCCATTCAACACATTTCTTTCCTTGCTAACTCTCAGTCCCGATCAGAATTAAATGACCCCATATCGTTCTCAAGATACGTTCTCAAGCTACGTTCTTGAATAAGGAGAGTTAATGTCTGTTGCGTGGGAGTGGGGTTTTTTGCGTGACACCCTCCAGGCAAATGAACACTAGCTGTACCGGTTAGCCCTCCTGTCTGTACAACACACCTCTTTCCTTGCAACCCCTCGTTCCGATCAGAATAAGGTCGTACTTTTCGTCTCGAGCTAATAAGTCTTTGAATATGGAGATGGCTCTTCTTGCGTGGGGGACCAATTTTTTTTTTTTTTTTTTTTATTCGCTCAAACACACAC
>KZ807324.1:322337-336398 GCA_000696205.2 Oncopeltus fasciatus | reverse complement strand
TCTTACAGTGAGCTTCTTCTGATGTATGATGCGATTCCTAACTAACATCATTTCTATCATAACCCATATGAAACTCACAGTCCGATGAGAGGGAACTTGGTCACTATGATCAGTGCGACACGGTCCATAGCAAAAAAAGTTTTCAGTTATCTTACAGTGAGCTTCTTCTGATGTATGATGCGATTCCTAACTAACATCATTTCTATCATAACCCATATGAAACTCACAGTCCGATGAGAGGGAACTTGGTCACTATGATCAGTGTGACACGGTCCTTACCGAAAGAAGTATTCAGTTATCTTACAGTGAGCTTCTTCTGATGTATGATGCGATTCCTAACAACCATCATTTCTACCATAACGCATATTAAACTCACAGTCCGATGAATGGGAACTTGTTTACTATGATCAGAGCGTCACGGTCCTTACCGAAAGAAGTATTAAGTTGTCTTACAGTGAGCTTCTTCTGATGTATGATGCGATTCCTAACTAACATCATTTCTATCATAACCCATATGAAACTCACAGTCCGATGAGAGGGAACTTGGTCACTATGATCAGTGCGACACGGTCCATAGCAAAAAAAGTTTTCAGTTATCTTACAGTGAGCTTCTTCTGATGTATGATGCGATTCCTAACTAACATCATTTCTATCATAACCCATATGAAACTCACAGTCCGATGAGAGGGAACTTGGTCACTATGATCAGTGCGACACGGTCCATAGCAAAAAAAGTTTTCAGTTATCTTACAGTGAGCTTCTTCTGATGTATGATGCGATTCCTAACTAACATCATTTCTATCATAACCCATATGAAACTCACAGTCCGATGAGAGGGAACTTGGTCACTATGATCAGTGCGACACGGTCCATAGCAAAAAAAGTTTTCAGTTATCTTACAGTGAGCTTCTTCTGATGTATGATGCGATTCCTAACTAACATCATTTCTATCATAACCCATATGAAACTCACAGTCCGATGAGAGGGATCTTGGTCACTATGATCAGTGCGACACGGTCCACAACAAAAGATCCATTCAGTTATTACACTGTAAGCTTGTTAAGATACACATCAACCGATTTATAATCACCATCATTTTTAACATAGCCTAGAATAAAACTTACAGTGAGAACATTGCTAACCATGTTAAATGTGATGTGGACCATACTAAATTATGCATTCAGTTATTAAATAAAAGGCGCTTCTTGTTTAGAATTTCAGTGGAACAAGTAAGGGGATTCCTTAATCCTAACGACCGAGTTTGTCGGGAATCATTCTTCTTCTGCGGTGGGAGACCTGCATCTTACCGACCGAGTCAGTAGGGAATAATTCTTCATCTGCGGGGGGGAGTCCTTAATCCTAACGACCGAGTTTGTCGGGAATCATTCTTCTTCTGCGGTGGGAGACCTGCATCTTACCGACCGAGTCGGTAGGGAATAATTCTTTTTCTGCGGGGGGAGTCCTTAATCCTAACGACCGAGTTTGTCGGGAATCATTCTTCTTTTGCTGTGGGAGACCTGTATCTTACCGACTGAGTTGGTATGGAATCTATCTTCTTCTGCTGTAGGAGACATGCATTTTAACAACGGAGTTTGTAGGGAATCATACTTTTTCTGCTGTCGGAGACCCCCATCTTCTTGACCGAGTTTGTCGGTAATCACTCTTCTTTCGCTGTGGAAGTTCTGCATCTTACCGACCGAGTTTGAAGGGAATCATTCTTCTTCTGCTGTGGGAGTCCTAAACCATTCCTATAGAGTTTGTAAAGAAACATTCTTCTTCCTTAGCTATAGTCCCAAATCTTACTGATTTAGTTTGTAGGGAATCATATTTAATTTAAAAAATTGAGTCATTTATCGATTAATATTTTTCTTTTTAATTCCAAGATTTCTTTATTTTCCCTTGCACCTTAGTATTTCGAATCTACGGGAACCATTTACGACCCAGCTTTATTTTGTGTTATAAATACAAATATTTAAAATTTATCTCTTCATGAACTTAAAATTGAATATCGGAAATGTGTGAAAACCTTGTTGTTTTTTTCTTCTCCCGTCATAACATTCTTACTCCCATACAATTATTTATGCTTTCACTTTTATAATATCACCTTATCACGTAGGAGATATATTTTTCTAAATTTCTTTCGTTTTTTTATTCCTCTCCGAAATTAGTAATTAAATTGAAACTGTATTTTTGTTATGCCCGGACGATTTTCAAATTTATGTTTATTTTTTAAAGTACTACCAAAATAGTATTATTTTCAATTCTGTTACTTTACATTCAGCAACTATCCCACATTCCTTTTATTTATTTATTTTATTGATTTCAATTTTAATTGATTTTATAGACAGCCTAAATAATTATTTCTAATAAGCCTATTTTCTAATAAGTAAAATAATAATCAATCTGTACTATATGAATAATTGATTCAAAACATTATATTTTGAATAATACTTTATTCAACTGATGTGCTGGGTTTTTAAAGAATTTTTTCTTATATTCTCATAGTAGAGATTGGAAATAGTCTCAAGGTTTATATATATCTGATCTCCAAGCTCAAACAAAGGATACAAGTTTTTACTTTTCTAACTTTGATATTTAAATTACTTTTTCTAATGTTAGGCTAAATATAATTTATTTATTAGCTGACGTTATATTAGTCTTCAACCCCTTATTTACTTCATAAATAAATAAATAAAGTTAATATTTGATATAATTACATATGCATACTCTGTAAGTCGTTGGTTCTACACATATTATTACAAGATAATAGTAAAATATTAAGAATGTGAAATAATAGTATAGGAACATTAAAAAATAAATATTTCCTTTATTAAATATAATTCCTTTTTTACACAAATTTATCGAGTTCAATTGTTTTATACTTTAAACGTTTAAATATGTGAAATAATAATTTTATAAATGTGTATATGCATGTATAGTGAGAGAGTACAAAATTAATAAGGAGTTAGTTTTCCAGAAATTATTCAATAAATTAATCATCTGTGCTAATTTAAATGGAAAGGAGAGAGGAGACTTGAAGATTTCTGAAGACGGTGGAAGTTGAGCGCTCTGGCTTAGGTCCGTACTGCATAAACTTACAGTGATAACTCTGTCCCCACCCAGGCTCTTTCACCCCCGAAACAACATGGAGGAGTAGGCGGGGCCCTCACCCCCTCCGCCACCCCCCCCCCCTCTCAGCCCCTCGTCTGGGCTTTTTTCACCCCCTACCTCTCTTTTTCCCTCACCCCCCCCACTACCCTTTCTCCTAGCCCCATTGCGAATTTCATGCTTCCCTCCCAGCCTGAGGGCCAATGGAAGGATTTTACACTTGAGCCCGCCAGGCGGACTCATTTACAAAGTGGGCGTGGGCCGGGGGGAAAAAAAAAAACCCCCGGAGAGGGGAAGAGGGAGGCGGGGCTTCCCTCAGAGGCCCCGCCCTCTTTCCTAATTATACTGGAGGATCATTATTCACAACTGACTTATACAGCTCGCTTTTCCTTCCTCTCAAAAACATTTTATTCCCTGCTTCACCCCACACCGTTCTCTCCCTACCTCAACCCCTCCCTAAACTTCTCCCTACCCCAGACAAAAAGTACATAAAAATACTAATTATTCTACGGAGACCCGTCCCCCCTCCCCCTTGTTGCAATTGTGTCCTGTAAAGTTCCCGGCCTTTTTTAATTTCACCTCATTTCCGTAGGAAAGAGGGAAAGGGAAGGCGGTAAGGGAGGGGGGTGATGTGAAGAGGTGGTGGGGGAAGACAAAATGTTGACTCGGCCCTGTTTACTGAAGTCCTTGTATGCATAAGCTTATTCCTCTCGCACCCAAACATAATATATGCTGGTGGAAGCTTTTTAGGTTTTCTTCTCTCTCGACGGAGCCTCAAACATATAATTAATTTAAAAAGGAAAGCTTGGAGAAGCCGGAGTTACATTCATATTTTTTTTCTTCTCCCTTTCTCTGAGGTAGTATTTTTTCAGAAAGAAAAACATCTCTTTATATACACTTCTTCTAAAATTCTATAATGTCATGTGAAAATTTAATTTTAAGTGAACGGGTTGTTTTTCTCTCAGAATTTTTCTGAGACTGCCTATTGGTCAAAGGAAAAATAAGAGATTTTCGCCCCAGCCTCCTAAATTATTTACNTGGAATTATTAACTCTTCCCTTCATTAGACACCTTTTTAAAATTTAATTCAAATTTAATATCAAAGTTCATCTTTAATGAAAAATGGAAAATCTGCTAAGATTACACAGCTCCTGCGTATCGGATTCATTATTCATTCAAGACTTCTTTAAATATTAATTACGGAATTTCAAAAGCCGTGTAAATTTATTAAAAATCAAAACTTGACTAAATTACATCGGTTCGTCTTTTTTTATCCGAAAAGACTTGTTTTTAATTTGGACTTCATTATAAATTACGTCTAAGTTACATAATTAACTCCAGTCAGTGTTAAGTATCGTGGATAATTACTTTCGACGCCAAAAATACAGCAATAACAGTGAATCAACAACACTTCTAATTAAATGTAGACCGTGCCTCGTCAGAAACGTTTTAATTTAACTCAATGTGAAATGTCGCAGTTAGACACAAATAAGCAAATCGTGTTACAGATTCAACAAATATAACTGAAACAAGACTTAATATATGTATGTTGTAAAAGTCTTCAATTAAAAAACATAACAAAGTATTTATAACCCACAACCAAAAGTATTATTTATACACTAGTTTAATCATATATATATATATATAAGTTATATTGAGTACTGTTAACAATGCTTATGTTATTCGTCTTTACAATGACTCTAAATATAGTGGATTAAAAGGGTAAATTTCATTAGTTATTAAAAAAGATTAATGGCAGTCCGAAGCAAAGGAGTATACCCTGATTAATTGTCGATTGGCTTTTTTCTTGCAGTATCATTTTGTTTAGACCTTTTCGTCCACACTATACTTTTTTTTTTTTTTTGCATACAACCACTTAGCATAATTGAGAAAGGGGCTATTTGCAGGATACTGCCCTATTCTAGGCACCGATAATTTATTTCTTGATAGAAGCGTGTCCATGGAGGAACTCTAACCAGCAGCAAAGACTTCGGAAGAACCGATGTTCCCTTCAACTAGCACAGCCCTACACCAAATTTATTTCTAAACATTTCCTTTTACAGCAATATCATTTGAAAGCCAGTCTAGATTTAAAAAACAAACAAAAAAAAACAGTTAATATATTCAATTCAAAAATTAAAGGCCCTTTGATGTAAACAAAAATGTATTCTGCAAATTTTAAAGCTGGAAAGAGTGTAATTTTCTGCTGCCTCTCTACCAAGACAAAACGGATCTGGTTCACGAACTATTAGAATTATTTTGACATATAGGAAGAGTATACACAAAAAACTTTGCTTTTGCACTAACGCGCTGTCTGCCGAAAAATCATGTGAAATAAAATCCTTCTTATTACAGAAGGATTTTATTTCATATGATCTTTCATTTTTTGTTTTTACAATATTACCATACTTCTCTTGTACTTCTATATAACTACATACTTCCATTTGTATATAATTATTTTTTAAATTCTCATTTTATTTCTTTTTCAGATAAACAAATTAATAATCTAGTATTCCAGTTAAGCTAATAAATTAGTAGGAATCTTATATTCAATAAACGCATGAATAATAATATAATGTTTCGAAATACATAGTTAAATGAGTAAACAATGTACATTAGGAATTTTTTTCATGTATGGTTGCGAAAATTGACACCAGCCACCGGATGCATCTAAGATATTAAGGTAATCATAATTATTGTTCTTTAAATATATATTATCTTATTTATGCAGCATAAAACTATCTTTAAAAGTGAGATAGTAAATATCACGTAATTTTGTTAATTCCATGGCTAAAACACATGCATGTACTCACGCTACTGACCTTTGAAAGTGTGGAAAACACAAAATGCAATTGCTGCAACAAATGTATGTACATGCGCTACTGAATGACTTTGACTCAAAACCCATGGCTGAAACACATGAATGTACTCACGCTACTGACCTTTGAAAGTGTAGAAAAAACAAAATGCTATTGCTGCAACAAATGTATGTGCATGCGCTACTGAATAACTTTGACTCAAAACCCATGGCTGAAATACATGAATGTACTTGCCCTAACCTTGGGAAGTGTAGAAAACAAAAATGCCATTCTGCAACAAATGTATGTACATGCGCTACTGAATAACTTTGACTCAAAACCCATGGCTGAAACACATGAATGTACTCACGCTACTGAATAATTTTGGAAAGTGTAGATAACACAAAATGCCATTGCTGCAACAAATGTATGTACATGCGCTACTGAATAACTTTGACTCAAAACCCATGGCTGAAACACATGAATGTACTCGCGCTACTGTATAACCTTTGAAAGTGTAGAAAACACAAAATGCCATTGCTGCAACAAATGTATGTGCATGCGCTTCTGAATAACTTTGACTCAAATCCCATGGCTGAAACACATGAATGTACTTGCGCTACTGAATAACCTTGGAAGGTGTAGAAAACAAAAATGCCATTGCTGCAACAAATTTATTTACATGCGCTACTGAATAACTTTGACTCAAATTCCATGGCTGAAACACATGAATGTACTCACGCTACTGACCTTTGAAAGTGTGGAAAACACAAAATGCAATTGCTGCAACAAATGTATGTACATGCGCTACTGAATGACTTTGACTCAAAACCCATGGCTGAAACACATGAATGTACTAACGCTACTGACCTTTGAAAGTGTAGAAAACGCAAAATGCAATTGCTGCAACAAATGTATGTCCATGCGCTTCTGAATAACTTTGACTCAAATTCCATGGCTGAAACACATGAATGTACTCGCGCTACTGTATAATCTTTGAAAGTGTAGAAAACACAAAATGCCATTGCTGCAACAAATGTATGTACATGCGCTACTGAATAACTTTGACTCAAAACCCATGGCTGAAACACATGAATGTACTCACGCTACTGAATAACTTTGGAAAGTGTAGAAAACATAAAATGCAATTGCTGCAACAAATGTATGTACATTGCGCTTCTTAATAACTTTGACTCAAATCCCATGGCTGAAATACATGAATGTACTCGCGCTACTGTATAACCTTTGAAAGTGTAGAAAACACAAAATGCCATTGCTGCAACAGGGTTTTAACCTAAGATGTACCTCATCATTAGAGCTGAAATTAAAATGTAAAATATATATAAATCTTTAAAAAATAAAANTTGTCCACTGTCATTACACATTGACCAGTCAGGGACTGACATGCCTCATATTGTCCACTGTCATTACACATTGACCAGTCAGGGACTGACATGCCTCATATTGTCCACTGTCATTACACATTGACCAGTCAGGGACTGACATGCCTCATATTGTCCACTGTCATTACACATTGACCAGTCAGGGACTGACATGCCTCATATTGTCCACTGTCATTACACATTGACCAGTCAGGGACTGACATGCCTCATATTGTCCACTGTCATTACACATTGACCAGTCAGGGACTGACATGCCTCATATTGTCCACTGTCATTACACATTGACCAGTCAGGGACTGACATGCCTCATATTGTCCACTGTCATTACACATTGACCAGTCAGGGACTGACATGCCTCATATTGTCCACTGTCATTACACATTGACCAGTCAGGGACTGACATGCCTCATATTGTCCACTGTCATTACACATTGACCAGTCAGGGACTGACATGCCTCATATTGTCCACTGTCATTACACATTGACCAGTCAGGGACTGACATGCCTCATATTGTCCACTGTCATTACACATTGACCAGTCAGGGACTGACATGCCTCATATTGTCCACTGTCATTACACATTGACCAGTCAGGGACTGACATGCCTCATATTGTCCACTGTCATTACACATTGACCAGTCAGGGACTGACATGCCTCATATTGTCCACTGTCATTACACATTGACCAGTCAGGGACTGACATGCCTCATATTGTCCACTGTCATTACACATTGACCAGTCAGGGACTGACATGCCTCATATTGTCCACTGTCATTACACATTGACCAGTCAGGGACTGACATGCCTCATATTGTCCACTGTCATTACACATTGACCAGTCAGGGACTGACATGCCTCATATTGTCCACTGTCATTACACATTGACCAGTCAGGGACTGACATGCCTCATATTGTCCACTGTCATTACACATTGACCAGTCAGGGACTGACATGCCTCATATTGTCCACTGTCATTACACATTGACCAGTCAGGGACTGACATGCCTCATATTGTCCACTGTCATTACACATTGACCAGTCAGGGACTGACATGCCTCATATTGTCCACTGTCATTACACATTGACCAGTCAGGGACTGACATGCCTCATATTGTCCACTGTCATTACACATTGACCAGTCAGGGACTGACATGCCTCATATTGTCCACTGTCATTACACATTGACCAGTCAGGGACTGACATGCCTCATATTGTCCACTGTCATTACACATTGACCAGTCAGGGACTGACATGCCTCATATTGTCCACTGTCATTACACATTGACCAGTCAGGGACTGACATGCCTCATATTGTCCACTGTCATTACACATTGACCAGTCAGGGACTGACATGCCTCATATTGTCCACTGTCATTACACATTGACCAGTCAGGGACTGACATGCCTCATATTGTCCACTGTCATTACACATTGACCAGTCAGGGACTGACATGCCTCATATTGTCCACTGTCATTACACATTGACCAGTCAGGGACTGACATGCCTCATATTGTCCACTGTCATTACACATTGACCAGTCAGGGACTGACATGCCTCATATTGTCCACTGTCATTACACATTGACCAGTCAGGGACTGACATGCCTCATATTGTCCACTGTCATTACACATTGACCAGTCAGGGACTGACATGCCTCATATTGTCCACTGTCATTACACATTGACCAGTCAGGGACTGACATGCCTCATATTGTCCACTGTCATTACACATTGACCAGTCAGGGACTGACATGCCTCATATTGTCCACTGTCATTACACATTGACCAGTCAGGGACTGACATGCCTCATATTGTCCACTGTCATTACACATTGACCAGTCAGGGACTGACATGCCTCATATTGTCCACTGTCATTACACATTGACCAGTCAGGGACTGACATGCCTCATATTGTCCACTGTCATTACACATTGACCAGTCAGGGACTGACATGCCTCATATTGTCCACTGTCATTACACATTGACCAGTCAGGGACTGACATGCCTCATATTGTCCACTGTCATTACACATTGACCAGTCAGGGACTGACATGCCTCATATTGTCCACTGTCATTACACATTGACCAGTCAGGGACTGACATGCCTCATATTGTCCACTGTCATTACACATTGACCAGTCAGGGACTGACATGCCTCATATTGTCCACTGTCATTACACATTGACCAGTCAGGGACTGACATGCCTCATATTGTCCACTGTCATTACACATTGACCAGTCAGGGACTGACATGCCTCATATTGTCCACTGTCATTACACATTGACCAGTCAGGGACTGACATGCCTCATATTGTCCACTGTCATTACACATTGACCAGTCAGGGACTGACATGCCTCATATTGTCCACTGTCATTACACATTGACCAGTCAGGGACTGACATGCCTCATATTGTCCACTGTCATTACACATTGACCAGTCAGGGACTGACATGCCTCATATTGTCCACTGTCATTACACATTGACCAGTCAGGGACTGACATGCCTCATATTGTCCACTGTCATTACACATTGACCAGTCAGGGACTGACATGCCTCATATTGTCCACTGTCATTACACATTGACCAGTCAGGGACTGACATGCCTCATATTGTCCACTGTCATTACACATTGACCAGTCAGGGACTGACATGCCTCATATTGTCCACTGTCATTACACATTGACCAGTCAGGGACTGACATGCCTCATATTGTCCACTGTCATTACACATTGACCAGTCAGGGACTGACATGCCTCATATTGTCCACTGTCATTACACATTGACCAGTCAGGGACTGACATGCCTCATATTGTCCACTGTCATTACACATTGACCAGTCAGGGACTGACATGCCTCATATTGTCCACTGTCATTACACATTGACCAGTCAGGGACTGACATGCCTCATATTGTCCACTGTCATTACACATTGACCAGTCAGGGACTGACATGCCTCATATTGTCCACTGTCATTACACATTGACCAGTCAGGGACTGACATGCCTCATATTGTCCACTGTCATTACACATTGACCAGTCAGGGACTGACATGCCTCATATTGTCCACTGTCATTACACATTGACCAGTCAGGGACTGACATGCCTCATATTGTCCACTGTCATTACACATTGACCAGTCAGGGACTGACATGCCTCATATTGTCCACTGTCATTACACATTGACCAGTCAGGGACTGACATGCCTCATATTGTCCACTGTCATTACACATTGACCAGTCAGGGACTGACATGCCTCATATTGTCCACTGTCATTACACATTGACCAGTCAGGGACTGACATGCCTCATATTGTCCACTGTCATTACACATTGACCAGTCAGGGACTGACATGCCTCATATTGTCCACTGTCATTACACATTGACCAGTCAGGGACTGACATGCCTCATATTGTCCACTGTCATTACACATTGACCAGTCAGGGACTGACATGCCTCATATTGTCCACTGTCATTACACATTGACCAGTCAGGGACTGACATGCCTCATATTGTCCACTGTCATTACACATTGACCAGTCAGGGACTGACATGCCTCATATTGTCCACTGTCATTACACATTGACCAGTCAGGGACTGACATGCCTCATATTGTCCACTGTCATTACACATTGACCAGTCAGGGACTGACATGCCTCATATTGTCCACTGTCATTACACATTGACCAGTCAGGGACTGACATGCCTCATATTGTCCACTGTCATTACACATTGACCAGTCAGGGACTGACATGCCTCATATTGTCCACTGTCATTACACATTGACCAGTCAGGGACTGACATGCCTCATATTGTCCACTGTCATTACACATTGACCAGTCAGGGACTGACATGCCTCATATTGTCCACTGTCATTACACATTGACCAGTCAGGGACTGACATGCCTCATATTGTCCACTGTCATTACACATTGACCAGTCAGGGACTGACATGCCTCATATTGTCCACTGTCATTACACATTGACCAGTCAGGGACTGACATGCCTCATATTGTCCACTGTCATTACACATTGACCAGTCAGGGACTGACATGCCTCATATTGTCCACTGTCATTACACATTGATAAGCATATTGACGAATGTCCTTGTCCATGGAGAAGCATATAAAGCCTTCCTCAGCCACCCTCTGGAATTATTAACTCTTCCCTTCATTAGACACCTTTTTAAAATTTAATTCAAATTTAATATCAAAGTTCATCTTTAATGAAAAATGGAAAATCTGCTAAGATTACACAGCTCCTGCGTATCGGATTCATTATTCATTCAAGACTTCTTTAAATATTAATTACGGAATTTCAAAAGCCGTGTAAATTTATTAAAAATCAAAACTTGACTAAATTACATCGGTTCGTCTTTTTTTATCCGAAAAGACTTGTTTTTAATTTGGACTTCATTATAAATTACGTCTAAGTTACATAATTAACTCCAGTCAGTGTTAAGTATCGTGGATAATTACTTTCGACGCCAAAAATACAGCAATAACAGTGAATCAACAACACTTCTAATTAAATGTAGACCGTGCCTCGTCAGAAACGTTTTAATTTAACTCAATGTGAAATGTCGCAGTTAGACACAAATAAGCAAATCGTGTTACAGATTCAACAAATATAACTGAAACAAGACTTAATATATGTATGTTGTAAAAGTCTTCAATTAAAAAACATAACAAAGTATTTATAACCCACAACCAAAAGTATTATTTATACACTAGTTTAATCATATATATATATATATAAGTTATATTGAGTACTGTTAACAATGCTTATGTTATTCGTCTTTACAATGACTCTAAATATAGTGGATTAAAAGGGTAAATTTCATTAGTTATTAAAAAAGATTAATGGCAGTCCGAAGCAAAGGAGTATACCCTGATTAATTGTCGATTGGCTTTTTTCTTGCAGTATCATTTTGTTTAGACCTTTTCGTCCACACTATACTTTTTTTTTTTTTTTGCATACAACCACTTAGCATAATTGAGAAAGGGGCTATTTGCAGGATACTGCCCTATTCTAGGCACCGATAATTTATTTCTTGATAGAAGCGTGTCCATGGAGGAACTCTAACCAGCAGCAAAGACTTCGGAAGAACCGATGTTCCCTTCAACTAGCACAGCCCTACACCAAATTTATTTCTAAACATTTCCTTTTACAGCAATATCATTTGAAAGCCAGTCTAGATTTAAAAAACAAACAAAAAAAAACAGTTAATATATTCAATTCAAAAATTAAAGGCCCTTTGATGTAAACAAAAATGTATTCTGCAAATTTTAAAGCTGGAAAGAGTGTAATTTTCTGCTGCCTCTCTACCAAGACAAAACGGATCTGGTTCACGAACTATTAGAATTATTTTGACATATAGGAAGAGTATACACAAAAAACTTTGCTTTTGCACTAACGCGCTGTCTGCCGAAAAATCATGTGAAATAAAATCCTTCTTATTACAGAAGGATTTTATTTCATATGATCTTTCATTTTTTGTTTTTACAATATTACCATACTTCTCTTGTACTTCTATATAACTACATACTTCCATTTGTATATAATTATTTTTTAAATTCTCATTTTATTTCTTTTTCAGATAAACAAATTAATAATCTAGTATTCCAGTTAAGCTAATAAATTAGTAGGAATCTTATATTCAATAAACGCATGAATAATAATATAATGTTTCGAAATACATAGTTAAATGAGTAAACAATGTACATTAGGAATTTTTTTCATGTATGGTTGCGAAAATTGACACCAGCCACCGGATGCATCTAAGATATTAAGGTAATCATAATTATTGTTCTTTAAATATATATTATCTTATTTATGCAGCATAAAACTATCTTTAAAAGTGAGATAGTAAATATCACGTAATTTTGTTAATTCCATGGCTAAAACACATGCATGTACTCACGCTACTGACCTTTGAAAGTGTGGAAAACACAAAATGCAATTGCTGCAACAAATGTATGTACATGCGCTACTGAATGACTTTGACTCAAAACCCATGGCTGAAACACATGAATGTACTAACGCTACTGACCTTTGAAAGTGTAGAAAACGCAAAATGCAATTGCTGCAACAAATGTATGTCCATGCGCTTCTGAATAACTTTGACTCAAATTCCATGGCTGAAACACATGAATGTACTCGCGCTACTGTATAATCTTTGAAAGTGTAGAAAACACAAAATGCCATTGCTGCAACAAATGTATGTACATGCGCTACTGAATAACTTTGACTCAAAACCCATGGCTGAAACACATGAATGTACTCACGCTACTGTATAACTTTGGAAAGTGTAGAAAACATAAAATGCAATTGCTGCAACAAATGTATGTACATTGGCTACTGAATGACTTTGACTCAAAACCCATGGCTGAAACACATGAATGTACTCACGCTACTGACCTTTGAAAGTGTAGAAAAAACAAAATGCTATTGCTGCAACAAATGTATGTGCATGCGCTACTGAATAACTTTGACTCAAAACCCATGGCTGAAATACATGAATGTACTTGCCCTAACCTTGGGAAGTGTAGAAAACAAAAAATGCCATTCTGCAACAAATGTATGTACATGCGCTACTGAATAACTTTGACTCAAAACCCATGGCTGAAACACATGAATGTACTCACGCTACTGAATAATTTTGGAAAGTGTAGAAAACACAAAATGCCATTGCTGCAACAAATGTATGTACATGCGCTACTGAATAACTTTGACTCAAAACCCATGGCTGAAA
>KZ807324.1:207501-217854 GCA_000696205.2 Oncopeltus fasciatus | reverse complement strand
TTATTTTATCAATTAGTTCTTAAATTTAAAGAAATTTTAAAAATACTTTTTTATTTGAAAGATGAATTGAGGAATTCCAATATTAGAACGTCTTCGGGGCGAGAGAAGGATGTCCTGGAAGCCAGTGGAGGTTTAATTTCCTGAATCTCCGTGGCAGGGGGAGTATTTCTTTCAGGCTGTGAAGAGGGCCGAGGGGGTGGGGGGTTGGGGTGGAGCCAGTGGCGGAGTGGAGGGGGGTGTGCAGCTAAGTCTCGTAATGAAACCTCACCCCGGGCAGACTATACAGCCGCCTGGGGAGAGGAAGAGGGAGCCGCCCCTTCTCCATCCACACTTAATGGCAACCCTAGGGATATAATGAAATTTTTTTTTCTTCCACCCCCCCCACCCCCTTCTACCCTCTAACGGCAGAGCGTCGGGGTCCTTTTCTGAATAGTAGACGCTACATTTAACCGGCAGTTCCTACTCTCTACCTAGAGAGACTGCTCCGCTTGTTTCAATTCCCTTTAAACGGAGAATGGGTGAAGAGGCCATAGAAAACAGACATTCCCCTTTTATACTTGAATACATCTGCCTGCCGAAAGGGTAAAGGGAAATAGAATTAAACTATTCTCCACCATCTCCAGTAAATTAAAATATAAATAAAAACATAAACGATTGGATCAATTCATGTTACATTAAAAAAAAAAAATATGCAAATTTAGCTTGAAAACAATAAAACTTAAAGTTAATGATATTTTTGTTATTTAGAAGTAAAGAAGATTGGAAAACTCAGAAGTTTAATCAGTCTATATCTGAATAAATGAAGTANTATTATAATAATAATGAATATTAATATTATGCATATTTTCATTCTAATATAAATATGATTTATTATTGTAAGAGATAAAAAATAAATCAATATTAAAATAGTATTACATTTATTTAGATTCAGATTGATTAGAATTCTGAGTAGGACTTTCTTATCTATTTTAAAATGACAAAAATCATTTTAAAAATAATAATGAGTATATTTTTTATGAACTTTCATTATTATAAGCTATAAAATACCATCAAAATACTTAATTTATTATAAATTTGGACAATTACAGGAAATTTATTATTAGTAATAAAATATTTTGTCTTCCTGTCAATTATTATTAGTTCTATAGGTTTCAGCTATACTGCTTGGCAAGAAGACAATATATATTATTATCCTATAACATTTAAATGTTAATAGCTCTTCAAATGTTCTTCATTTAAGCCTTGTTTTTCGAATTCTACTCACTAGATCGAATTTAACATGCACTGGATAGCAACTTATTTTTGTACCCTTAATTCGGACAAAGAAACATGTCTTTATAACCTAATTTTTTTTCCCCGCGTTCAAGAGGGCTATTTAATTTATACCTATTAAAAAGAGTAAAAGGTGCTACATTGAACTGACAAAAATAGATTGCAAATAAACATGTGAATGTCAGAGAAAGATTTTATTTGATCAAAATAGGGCGCCAGGGTAGCTCAGAGATCCGTTCGGTTCTCGCAATCCTGACACTGCGCTTACAAATCCCGCCAAGGACAAGCTTTTATCTATAAATAGAAGCTTCTCCTTAGCCATGAATGTTTAGAATGGAGTGGCAACCTGGTCAAAAGCTTGACCAATGAGTGGTTGCCCATCTACCGGCAGTTAATCGACCAGTCAATAAGAGAAACTTAATGCTTTATGTCTGACTTAATGAAATTTTAAAATAATTTTGAAATTAATTTGATGGTGATGATGAGTTTTAGGAATCATGTGCGGTTCTAAATGATTAATTTTATCTTTAAGCCTATTATTACATAACGATACAAATATCATTTACTATTTTATATAACTTGCAAATAAACTTAACAGCTTATGACGAGTTTTAAGTATCGTAGAGTGTGTATAGTTCTAATATATAGTGAATAGAGTGTGACGAGTTATAAGTATCAATCAATTTTTGGCGTGTCAACCATTGGTCATAAAAAGCAGGGAGATATTTTCAAGAAGAAGAATTTCTTAGCAATAGGTCCTGGTGAGGTATAATGAATTGTTAATGCGAATAGTTGTTATGTGAATTTGATGGTTTATAAGAAGTTTAAGGTGTGATAAAAAGTTGTAAATGATTAACATATAAACCTAACGATGTATGTTGTGTTTTGAAGTATCTTCTATTATGTTAAATAATTTATAAATATACTTAATAGTATATGACGACTTTTAAGCATCAAATCAAGTGTAAAAAATGAAAAATATGGTTAATAGTATATTTATGATTTTTATAGTTTATGAAAAGTTTCAAGTATCATTTGCGATTCTGAAAAATAAATTATAAATATACATAATAATTTACGTCAAATTTTAAGTAAAATCTCCAATTCTAAATAATTTTCAAATAAACTTCCTTTTTTTGTACACGACTTTAAACAATTCCGTTATATTCTTTTAGAATTAGTTGAGTTTACAAAACATGATCTAAAGTCTATGGACCAACCATTTTTTTTTTCCAATAAAAAAATAATAGCCTTAGCTTGTAACTGTAGATCATTAGTCAGTCGATCATGTTAGCTTCTAATTAATAATTACTTTAATTAAACACAGAGAAATCGGATTGTTACTGAAGGTTAACATTTTTAATTAAAACAAGAGTCATGTAGTCTAGCAGGTGTTTTAATTTATTTATTAAAATGGACAGCGCTTAAAATACATTTAGTGTCCTGCATTTAGTTGATCGAAATTCATCAAATAATCAGGAAACGCTTACAGCAATAAGGAAAGATTTGGACTAACCTTGTCAGTCATTAAATAGTTAAAGGCATGGTAAATCAGACTCAGATAGTGGATTCAATCGCTTTGTGTTTCAATGTTTGCTTGCAATTCAAATGGGGTCATACATGAGTAAATCACACACAAAGTCCCTTGTCGGATTAGGCTGTCAAGTTGCAAATTTCTCTCTTCAGGTTTAACTTACTTATTACTTAACTTAAATAATAAATACTTTTGCGAGTGCCCCTAAATCTAGTGCAAGATCTTCTTGATATCTTATCACAATTTCCTATTGGTCTTCAAAATATCCATTTTTACAGAGTCCATGAGAAGTACGGTTATACTTTTATCTATGTGAGTTGTTATTTATTGAGAAATTGTAATTTAAAAATAAAACATTTTCAGAAATCAATCAAACATGAATTCCTAAAAGTAATAATAAACTAAGAAATTTTATTTTTAAGCAAAATAATATATTTCATGACATTGATAGTTGTTTTCAAAAATTGTTTTAGTAAAAGTAAATCGCCTAAAGTGTTTTTTTGTTTTTCAATTATCCACATTGAACAGAGTGTTTACTTCTTAAATCGCTTAAATTTTAAATGTAATATTAGAGGATGTACACTTGTTAATGATTTAGCACATAATAAGATATGACTTTAAATAAATCAAATTCCCTTAGTCGTGAATGGAATGATAAACCTTTTGTACAATTGCTCTTGAATTGTTAACAGCGATAAATTTTAAATGGTAACCCAAAAGTATGGGAGAGCATATTTTTAACCCATTAACACAATGATACATGTTTACCAGACACGATGCGCTATGAAGTGCATGGTATGGTTATAGAATACGAACTCTTTCATTATTTTTTAGGATAGAGACAACTATGGAACATTTCTAACTCGATGTCTTGGTATGATACACATTTCAGTTTGAAATTAACATGAAATTTAATGTATGATGTTTATTTTAGTCGGAAATTTATCTGACATTGTCAACACTGATACCACGTAACAGAAACCTTGAAGAATGAAGGATTCTAGAATATGTATACTCCTTTATTACTATTGTAATCTATCAGTATATTGTCTATTGTAGTCCACAATTAGCATATCATTGCCAACTCCACGTATTTATCTAAATTGGGCAGTATAATTTATATAAGTTGATAATGTATATGAGTGAGAATACATGGCCATCTCGAATTAATCTGGGTATCGACGGATACTCGGACCTACCAGATAGGTTATACATATCAGTTCAGCTACAAGCCATAGAAAGAGGCCCAGTGGGGAAACACATTAAATTTGTGTTTATTCGCGACACTCGGCACTCTTGAGAAGGTGTGTCGCCAACACACTCAAAAGAATTCTCGTCCCACTTTTTCCCAATCAATAATGAATGGTACCTAATTAGTCTAAGATGATTTTTGTTGGGGTTCGGTCGAGGTAGATCCAAAAAAACACAAATAAAAAAATGTATTTTTTTTAATGAAGGATTATCTGCCAACGTTTCGGCTTACATTGTAAGCCATCTTCAGGGCTGTAGAAATACAATGTCATGAGAATACAGTAATATTTAAAATTAGTATAATAGAGAATTATAATATAATGTGATATCAAGAGTATGAAAGTAGAAAACTGTGTAAGACAATTAAAAGTTAATGAAAACAATATTGAAAAAAGAAACAATTTGAAAAAAACATGCAAATCAACAACTAATTGACAAGAAACAATTGAAATATCATTAAAGCAGTAATTTTGCCACACCTACCTATCATGAAGTAGGTATGGCAATCATGATAGGTAGGTGTGGCAAAATACATTTTTTTTTTATTTGTGTTTTTTTTTTTGGATCTACCTCGACCGAACCCCAACTAAAAATCATCTTAGAATAATATCTACGGTCAACAAACTCTCTTTTTGGTACCTAATTAGGGCTGGGTGTTCCCAGGTGCCCACTGACTCCTTAGTCATCCATCTGGGTTATTACAAATAGTACATTACGGAAAAAAAAAAAAAAAAAAAAACTAGCTGTGCACTCTGCGGTTTGAACTGGAAATCTTTATCTCAGGGTCCTGTACCCTAATCGCTGCACCAGCATACCTAGATTATAAATACAGTCAACAATAAATGAAAGTTATACCTTTTAAATTCTATAAAAGGAAATAAATGTAGTTATTTAACTGTATAGTGATTCTGAGAGGCAATTTGTATGGATTCGGTTTCATAAGTCATGTAAAATTTGGAATATAAATTTCCTTTAAAAAAATCTTTCATTTTATAATGTAAGCTATCATCAGGAGTAGCGATGATAAGAGATAATACCAATATAGGGATAAAATTGGTAATACAAAATGAAACAAAGTACATACGTAAATATCTCCGAATGCACGGGGAGTGCCCTTCACCCCTTAGGCTAGGAAGTAAAAAAAAATATCACATACTCTGCAATCTGCTAGTACCAGTTTATTTTTTGATGGCGTTTTTTTCTTGGGCCTCCAGGTGGTCAGAATAAGGGATGACCACAGCTGCACTAATGTACAGCTGTGGGTCTTATCGACTTACTAGTTTGTGCACTATTTTTCTCTTGGACATTAGAATCTCTATATGCTGACACAGACAATTTTCTTTTCCAGAAGATCTACATTCAGCTTAAAAATANATTTTTTAAAAAATAAATGAATCAGTTTTATCAGAATTAAGTTAAAAGTGAATTTCCCAATTCTACAATTAAGTATTTACTGTCTAAAAACAATCAAATTCAGTATATTAAGCTGGCAAATATTACGATTTTCGGTAGATGTTAGAATTTACAAGTAGTTTAAAATTCATAAACGCAATATCTTCGTTAATCTTCGCAGTAAAATAAAAGTTTATTGGCCTTGGTAGTATACAATTTATTTTTTAAACATTTATGTACATTAACATTTTTACAAAAACGGTTAATTATTCAGCATTCAACCCTCCTCGAAGGTATCTTATTAATGCATAAATTGGTGAAATCGGGTTAGGAGAAGGTTTAGAGAAAGACCAAATTTGAAAAAATCTTTAATATTTATTATTAGTGCTGCAAAATTGTTTTTAAACGAATTTTCTAAAATATTTATTTTACAAAAAAACTTTAATTAGCAATTATTTTAGTTAGTGTTCGGTCAAGGTAGATCCAAAAAAGTCATGGATATGTGAACTTAGGAACAGGACGTCCTCTCTCGTCTTCATGATAGCCCTGAAGATGGCATACAATGTAAGCCGAAACGTTGGCAGATAATCCTTTAAAAAAATACATTTTTTAAATTTGTGTTTTTTTGAATCTACCTTGACCGAACCCCAACTAAAATCATCTAATAATAATATCTACGGTCAAAAAAACTTCCCTTTTAATTAGCAATATTTCTTTTTTATAAAAGTTTTACGAAAAATGAATAATAACGAGGACGTTTAAGAATATGACTATGAGTATTGATCCTTTTCCTTTGCCGATTTGACTTATACCTTTTCGTCTTGTAAGATAAAATTATTCATTGATTTATATTTATTTCCACTTCGACAGAAACATGAGCAATCCGCATAGTTTTCCATGTTCCTAAGTAAAGAACATTTATCGGTTCAATCTAAGCTGTATTCAAATCAATTTCCATATTTTCTGTTAATTCTATTGAAAAAATAATTGTGCGAAACATTCTTTTCATTTTTATTTTTTATTTTAGCTCTAATTGCGTCGGCATCTAAAAGTGTCTGTAATAAAAATTTAATTAGTCTTTTAGGTCACTGAAGCGAAAGTTAAAGCTTAAAAAAAAAAAAAAAAAAAGTGTTTTTGTGTTTTATGGTTATCTTATATATTCTCCTGAAAACATCGTCGATGGGCTTTTAGAGCTAAAAGGCCCACGAAGAGTGAAAAAAATTCTACTTAGATATTTTTTTTTCAGTACAAGCGAATAAATCTCCCACAAGGATTATCCTTACTTAAATTTTCTAAAGTTGGAAGAAGATAAAAAATACGAATAAAAAGAACTGAGAAATACCTTCGTTCTTCAGTCCCAGCCAGTGGGATGTATATTAATGGGCTTTAAAATTATGAAAAGTAATTAAAAATAAATTGGATGCAGAGGTAATATGGCATTACAGGGGTTTGTGGCTTAGCAGTGCAAAGACTCTAGACCCCCCCCCCCTCCAGAACCCGTAGGCTAATTTGAAAGTAAAGTTCAGGAATTAGCAAGGGAATAATGCATGATATCGTCCAGATCCGACCCACAATCCTCTTCATTATTAGTCCCTCAGGCTCAAAAAGATAATTAAAACTTTAAATTTTCACTGATTCATTCTGTTAACTTCCAGCAAAGTTTTTTTCTCGGCTCTTAAATTTATTCGCTATTATCCAACAGGGCTTTTTTACAAATGAAATATAAACTTCTTTGGAAGAGGACTCCTGGGAAATTCCGCGTCTCGACGTACTTCTGGAGTGTTCAGAGAACTTCGTATTCAAGTTTTGATAACGCTTCTTTGTGTATTTTGTGTTAACACAAGAGGGAGAAAGCTTCGCTAAATTCACCTTCCAACACATTATGCTTTACCAAATATTTCGACATGAATGAAAAATCTATTTTTATTCTCTGATCTACCGTCAGTTAGGAAGATGTATTTAAGAAAGTATGTTATTTCATCTTAATTGACTTTCTGAAGATTTAAAAAGCGTTATGAGTAAAAATATGCAGGCTATACCATACGTAAGCTAAGCAGATCCAATAATAGTTATCCGACCCAACGATATATGTCATAAATGAGATAGAAGATGAGAGAATTTTGTTTTGCCAGACACAGAAACTCCATGGAGTTACACACTGAGATTGATATACCCTGGCCCAGCTCTGGAGAGAGGTGCATGAGAAACCCTTAGAAATACTGACTTTGTACCGATTCGCTGAGTTCATTGAAGGGGCTAAAACAAATCGGATCGAACCACACGGTAATTCTGAGTGTTCATTCAGTGTATCTCAGAGATCTGCATCAGCTGGGCAAATGTGTTACATTTGTGTTAGCGCCGGGCCATTCTGGTATTCCAGAGAATATGGAATCTGACAGGGCAGCAAATTAGGCCCATGACCTGCCTGACATTTTGTCCATCCCTCTGACCCATCGGGAACTACCTTTGCCCCTTATACTGGAGGAGAACGAACGATGGGAGAGGCTTTGGATGGAATGTCCCCGGAACAGCATTGCACAAAATAAAACAGAACCAAGTTGAGTGGTTGACATCATTGCGCTCCAGCAGACGTGAAGAGGTAGTACTGGCCCGCCTTCGAATTGGCCATACAAGGTTTACACACGGATATTTGTTCGAGCGTGGTTTTCCTCCTGAATGTGCTGCTTATGGTGTCAACACCACAGTTCGACATATCATCTGTGAGTGCCCTACATATTCCATGACCAGAGCTAAACACTCTGTCCCTGAGAATTAAAATGTTCTTTGGAAAATTACGAAGTTAATACAACCGGAGTAATGAATTTCATAAGATAGGTAGGCATGTTTAAGCATATATGAACTTGATTTTTCTAATTTTCCTCTTAATGACTTAATTTTTTGGTGACTCGGACGCTAGGCACTTCGTAGCTGCAGTCGTCCGGAATTCCTCATCCTCCTCTCCTCCTTCATTCCTACCCAAATCATACGCATTCCATTCCTACAGAACTCCCTACAATCCTTCGAGAATAACGTCCATTAAACTTAGCGTCTCATTATCTCAAGTCTCCTTGAAAACAAGAGATCGTAATGACTTTAATGATCTTGCCTCGGACAGTTCTCTCACCTCAAGAAGGAGTAATACTTAATTTTCCTTTTAAATTGTGAGATTCGGGAATCATAGTCACTCAATGCTACATTTAAAAATATATAGCTCTGACTAGTACTTATTTTTGTTCATATGACCATAGGTCATAAATACCTGAGTGTTTCCAGCGCCATTGCATCACTCTAACGTACCTATATCCCACTGATTCTGTAGCTTTCTATAAAGAAAAACACATAGCATCCGTGCTAAAGAACTTTCAAAATTCCATGGTGGGGGAAGGGATAACTTCCTTTTGGAAATATTAAAGTTTATCCAATTTTATTTTCAATTTTTTTATTTTAGGTCTTTTTTTGTGTTACTTGTCCTCAACTCCACACGTGACTCCAACTTTGAAGGATTCGTCACTTATATTTCATATTTCATACATAAGTTGTAGTCAAAAGCTAGATACGTACGTAAGCTCTTAGCTTCAATATTATATATTAACAAACTATACGTCCCAAGTGATGGCACAAAACTCTGATAATAAGATGCAGTACCGATATGGGCAAGAGTACGCATTGAATGAACTATTTATATATATAATGAATTATATTATTCATAGGAAAATTAACCATGTTTGACCATCCATATCAAAATCCATAGCAAATGCATAATAATACTCATATAGGATACTACATAATAATAATACTGTAAAAGGATACCATATTTTTGCCAACCTGAAAAACTGATGGATAAGATGGAGAAGAAGTGAGAGATAAGGTGTTCACTTCTACAGCCTCCCACACCTTACTGGCCCACGTAGAGCTCTTTCAGGGGTGGGACCGAAGCAACTACCCCCACTAGTTTAGGCCGGTCCTAGATCAGAAGGAACCCTTTGACCCCAACAAGGGGGCAGTGAGCAGGTTTTCACAGATAAATGTTTCATGAATAGTCTAGCCACCCCATTAAGTATGCACGAGCTGGGAGTTGTCTCCCATCAATATAAGGTGCTCCTATCGGACTAGCCTGTTGTCTATTCTATATGGAGTTTTAATTTTGAAGTAACTTTTACAAAAATTAACATCTTTTTGTATAGATAAATATACATCTATTTTGATAATAATAACTTTATTGCTTACAAAATACTACGGTATATTCAAATTAGTCAAGTATTGAGAAAAATTTGGAAACACTACTTTTGTGTACTTATGAAAATCTCCCAAGGAACTCTTAGCCCTTAATGCTCCTTATACTAGTAAATCCAGAATTCAGCCTTGAACATGACGCAGACCGCTTCCTGAAAGGTTTTAATATCTACTTAACCAAAATAGGCTGGGGTCTAATACCATAATAGAACACCATATGGTTGCGTAGTGTATGGCGGTGTATATGTCAACCTCTAAAATAAGCTGAAGCCGAAGAATGAATTTTATATTCGGGGCCCCTAGGGATTCACACGTCACGTGTTATATTTAAATGCCTAAAAAAATAGCAACACAGTGCTGCAGTGGTTATATTTCTCTCTTCAACGCCAATTCTTCCATGGTACCGATCAGTCCAGTCTCAAAGTCCTTACATTCTCGAACTCCCAACCTTCAGATCCTCGGTTCATACACGTACCATTCGCTCACCATTCACGACATCTATGACTCCTCACATAGCCTTGTCACCTTTAGTCGTTTCTTCCTCTCCTGAGCAGCTTCCTTGTGTAACTCCCTTACCTCCAATATCCAATAACCATCTTTCCCATTTCCAAGCATGCTCACTGAGTAGTCTCAATCACCTATTTATTTATTCGGTTCTGTAATATATATAT
>KZ807324.1:163537-175008 GCA_000696205.2 Oncopeltus fasciatus | reverse complement strand
TAACCCGTCCTCAGAGAGGAGCCCAGGTTAACCCGCGATAGACTATCCGGCACCCATCTTCTCCTTATCCTAGGATAAGAAGGAGACAAGGCAGGGAGTCAAGGAGGGATTGAGAGGGGGAGAAAAATGCCAGTGCATTCACTCCCTATGAACGTTTATCTCAGTTCAAAAACAGATAGATTTTTTTCATATGATTTAATGGCTCCTTCAATATCACCTTGCGAAAATAAATATGCTAGAGTGAAAACTATGCCATGTACAGATTAATTGTAAGCTACTTCAGTGTTTGTTTCAAATCATTTTTTTATGACATTTGTAATACTGAGATAATACTTGTGTCATCTATTTCTCTCTAATCACCTGACCATAGTCAAATTTCTCATGATTTTCTCATCACTGTTACTTTCATTATTACATTATTATTTTAAATATTTTATAAACTACTATAAGTTGCTAGTTTCTGGTTTTCCACGGTCTTTTAGTGTGAATATGCGTATTTTAAAAAAATATTTCGGTAGTGTGATGATCTTTCAGATCTACGCTTCAATTCTTTTAAATTAATAAAAAAATCTTCCACATAAGTTCACAAAGGCATTCACGGTCCACAGAAATACATATGAATTATTTTTCCGTGCCTGACTGTGTCAAAAAGATATTTTTGGCCAAGCTTTCGTAAACCATGTGATGGCTTCATCAGAACTGAATGGAGAATGAATTGCATTTAGCTCTGAAGAAGCCATTTATTACAGGATGTGCGTAAACTTGGCAAGAAACAACCTTTTGACACGGTCAAGCCCGGAAGAAGAATAAATATTCTTTATAATATAGCTTACAATAGGTCACCTATTCTCACATGGTGACATACTCTGTATTTGGGGAGGAGGGTTATTTAGGATAGCAAAAGAAGGGAGATCTGGGATGGTGGAAATGAGGATGAACGAGGAAGCGGGAATGGAAAGATTGATAGCGATCTTGAATATGATAGGAATATCAAGGTCATGAACCTGTGATGGCTTCTCCAGGACTGAATGGAGAATGACCGACCTGTAAACTGATACAATAGTATCACATTTTTTCGGGTTTCAGTCTAAATTTTCTTTTCTATTTTTTCCTTCAATTATTTTTTCCTTCACTCTCTAATTATTTACAATATAGATTTCAATTTCATTTTAGGAATTAGTTTATCTCTCTCTCTCTCTCTCTCTCTCTCTCTCTCTCTCTCTCACTCTCTCTCTCTTCCTCCCTTCCTCTCTCTCTTTCCCTCACCCTCTTTCACTCTATTCCTCTCCCCACCGCCACTCTATCAACAGCACACAAGTTGTTGGATACGTAAAAATAATTTTGGACTTGTTCCACTTGTTCAAAAAAAAAAAAAAAAAAGAAGGAAAATCTACTATTTTTTTTCTCATTAGCTAAAACTTTTGGAGCTTTGGAATTTTTGGAAGAAGGGCGAAGGAAGGGCACTCACTGTAGAAGGGCAGGGCACTCAGAGAGATCACTTTGTAAGGTGGGTTCGGAGGGGACCAGAGAGCGGGTAATGATCGGCTCGCAGTGTGCCGCGGAGTCGGGAAACAATGGGTGCTCCATCCAGCCCCGTCCCGATAAGTCCTTCTCGTCGTTATACGCCCCTCCCCGACCCACTCGTCATTGGACGGGAGAGCNAGCGGGTTTTTTTTTTTTTTTTTTAGTAAGGACTTAAAAAAATTCAAAATAATAAATTATTGATCAAAAGGAGAGTTTGTTGACCGTAGATATTATTCTAAGATGATTTTAGTTGGGGTTCGGTCAAGAACCTTGAAGAATAAATTATTGAGTAACAATTATTTTGCTTTTAGATGTTTATTGGTCATTTATAATCTCTGAAATAACAGTTCTAGAATCTCTAGTTAGAATATTTTGTCTTTTTCATTTTAGTTGTTTTGTACTCGTGAATGAATTTACTACTCTGAGTAATGAAAAGTAGCTGCAGTTATTTGGGCGTAATTTGGAGGTGATATCAAAATGTATTATAGCTAAGAATATTTGTTTTTTTCCGAATGATATGATACAGTTTGGGGACAGGAATTTCTCCATGGGGTGGCTGCAACCGGCCAGATCTAAGAGTGGAATGTGGGATGTGGAAGGTGTCAGGCGAGACAGAAAGTGTGTGAGGCCAAAGAATGTGTCTGTGCGTGTGTGTTGCTGCGTGAGATGGTGGGGGTGGGGGGTTTTAGGGGCTCTCCGATTGGCCGCCACCCTCGCCGAATCAGCCAGCGCCTTTTCCGATACGATCCGTTGCCATGGGGACCCGACCTCACGCTGCCCTCTCCCGACTCTTACTGACAGCAGGGAATTTTTCAAACTGCCCGCCTGCTGAGGCCGAGAGTGGGGGGTTGTAAGTGTGGCGGGAGGAAGTAACGGGATACTTCGGACAATTCGCTTCTGGGTGCAGCACCTGTCACACGAGAACAGCTGAGCTCTAGCGTCACTCTCTCAAACTACTGCTACCGTAGATAACAATTTAATAAACATACACAGGTACAAATACAATAAATGAGCAATTGCTAATATTCTACATGATGTGATCGAATTTTGGAGAATCATAGTGCTATGACAAACATATGTAATCTATGATGGAGCATATATTTTGAATTATATTTATAATACTAATCTACCTTTCAACCACTTAGGGTCATGGAGGTAGGGGGTATATACAGGTTGCCATCCCATTCTAAACACCCATGGCTCAGGACAAGTTTTTATTTATAAATACAAATTTTCCCTGGACGGAATTTGAACCCTGACGCCCCTGAGCATTATTTTTACATCCCTAAAAAAATGAATCCAAAGTGATATTTGCTCATTGTTCATTTGGTATTTAAAGAAATAACTTATTACGTTTCACATCAACCTTTACCTTAAGCTACATAAATACTCATATTTCTGCAAGATAAATGAATATTTCTCTGGCATAAAAACTTTCTCCACCTCTTCATGAAGATTTTTTTGAAGATGTCAAAGTTGATTTGACATCAACAATTCTGGCATAGTCGTCTCCTTCAGAAATCTTCGGCTCCCTTGGAATGGAATCCATCCAGGTTGCCCAGAATGAGATATAATAGTGAGTTCTCACTAGGCAACCCTTGATCCTAGCTGTATTTTGTTTATTATAACGTTGTTTAGGAAGTGAACAGTGTTTTTCAAAATCCTCTCCTTATTGGCCATGGCAGGTGTGGCATTGGATAACGTTGGTACTTGCTTTTATTCCTTCAAAGAAAGAGTACTGAACTCATCAGTTAGAAGGCACAGTCATTTTTTTTTTACTTCACAATCCTGTGCAACCTGAAGACAGAAGTTTCAAAAGAGCCATTTTTTTCAAATTTTGCAGTCTTTCAATAACACCATCAGCCACTTCATCAGGACCATAGACAGCGTTATCGATAGGATTTCTCAAGGATTCTTATATCTTCTACGGACCAACCATTCTGTCTAGAATAAGAACCAATGAAAAGAATCTTATTGGTGTCGAAACCTGGTCACGGATATATAATCCAACTTCTTGCATCAGAAAAGGGATATATCAATTACAGATCCATCATACGTCTCCAAATTCATTTGTTTTTATTTTTTTTTTATCCTGTCATCATCATAATATCCTTAACCATCCCTAGTCTTCCCCAGTTTTCATCTATAGTTTTGTTAATGAGTTGTACTCATATTGTGCAGTTGTGCTTTTGTACCTGTTTGATATTTATCGAAATAATTTTCTATATTTCTCTTGCAAAGGTTCATTTCTAAAATAATTTTTAATATTTTAATTAAAGGAAATACCTTCATATATTTTTTAATTATATAAATGCACTTGTCAGTGGGATAAACAAATATTTCCCAAGCATAAATAAATCAAGTAGTTTACAGGGCACGCGAAAATCCCAAAGGATATAATCCTATTATTTCAATGAAAACTACTATAAATTTATTTCAATATAAATTACTACAAAAAAAAAGTCAAAACCTTACTTCTTTGTTGATGCTATGGAAAGAAACCGCATTGCAGAAACGTTGACCGATGGAGAACTCCAAGCCCAACGAAGGCATCTGGGTTCTCCACTACCTTGACCGAACCCCAACAAAAAAAAAAAAAAACATCTAATAATAATATCTACGGTTAAAAAAACTCTCCATTTGAACATATAACTTTGGGAGTTCCTACAATGTCCAGCTCTTCACATGGACCTCTCACCAGACTGCAGGCACGCAACATGGCCTCCCAGATCTACCCTGCAGACACACCACCACCAAAAAACAGCACCTACCTTGACCGAACCCCAACAAAATAACACCTAATAATAATATCTACAGTCAAGAAACTCTCTAATTGTCTATTCTAGTTTCTTCACAAGAAGGGCATGAATTAATAGAGCCATAAAGAATAAAGTTTAAAAAGGAAGTTCTTCTGTAGAGGAGGAATATGCTTTATTTAGCATTAATCCTCCAAAAATAAAAATTTTATCATTGACAATTTTCTTTATACAATTGTAATAATGATTTAAAATGATAGTATTTTTTTAATTTATTTTATTATTTTTAAATTAAATTGTTACTAGCCAAGGAGCAGCTTAATCTAAATCTAAGGATTTCAGTAAATTCTTGTTGCTGGGTTTTCATCAGCAGAAAATTTTTCCATGCTGCAGTACAAACATTTTCAGTTGTTACTAATTATCAAGTTGGCGGGTCCATTTTGAATGACAGACGTTGAAAAGGGAGACCACAAGGAGTTATGGAGTAGATTCGTAATAATGGAATATTTAGATTGTAGGAGGACAAGGTTTGTTATACTTAGAAGGGTGGATACAAATGTATGTAGAAGTAGGAGTTAACAAAAACATTTTATTTTTCTTTCATTACTTACCTGTAAAAAAAACTAACGGAAGGGAAATGGACAGGAATTTTCACCTATTATAAGAAGTAGTGCCTCAGACGACATAGCCACTTCTTTATGACATCGTTGCCTTTGAGTAGTGCGAAGAAAAACATAAAAACATTTACAATGAGCAGTTTGAGCTGAATGGATTTGCTTCAGAGATTCCAATTTAATTAAATATACAGTTTTGCCGAAATAAAGAAGACTTCCAATCGATGCTATTATGTTTAGCGACACTATTTCATTGCCGCTGAAACTGCATTGTCTTTCAAGGACCCTATGTTTCCCGTATAACCCTAAACTGAACTAAAATCTGTACCCTCTCCAAAAAAAGATGGACAAACTTTGCGACCTACGAAAGAAAAGCCTGTGGAGCTGTTAGTCACGGAGCAATAGGGGGAAGAAAAAACATGAGCAGGACTAGCTGACGCCGCAACAGGAGTATGATGATAAAGCGACCCCGATGGGAGGCCGTTGTGCCATTCCTGGATCTGACGAGATCTTTATGGATATTCGGTACAAGAAGATACGCTGAGTTCGAAGGAAGCTGTAGATCACAACAACGGAAAGCATTTTGAAGCCTGGATCCGGAGGACAGTTACACTCTACCGGGGCTAATGGACGAAACTAATATAGTGATTGATTCGAAAACGGGTAGTAATACCCTGCAATAACTGAATACATTTTCTATGTACATCCGCGGGAAGAAAAATTAACTGCAATTAACAACACACCATGGTGGGAGTGTAATCTGCCAGTTACCAAGTATTTGAAGAAGTTCAAATCTTAAATTTTCTTTATATAATATTTACTATAATCCTAATAATTGATTTTATACATAAATTTTCATTTATTTTTTACCTCAGATATTGTACCTGAAATAGTTTTTTTTCCCCATTAAGATGTGTTACTACTCATGCTTTCTGTTATGTTCGTTATCACGACGACCTTCAGCCTAATCCTTTTTTAGCAATTCCCATTTTTTGAAGCTCTTTCCACTATGTTAGGAGGAGATGGTAACGATAACTCAAGGGTTTATCAATATACTACGAAGAAGAGAGAATGTATAGTATTATTATTGCAGTAGTTAGCTACATGTGGTTGTTTATATTGATATCCATGTTTTGCACTTGGAACTAAAATTTTGTAACTAGCAATGTGACTAGGACATTACCATAATTTTTGCATTTACGTCGAATATGAATATTATTTATTAAATTCCCAGTTTTTCGTAATGGAGTTGGCATATAAAATAATTAATCTGATGTCAGGATGTAAACGTTTAGGTACTGTTTATATGACTTTTTTTTTATAAGCTCTTAGAAGAGACAAGAAAGTTAGAAGGCTGAGAAGACGGAAATCATTCTTAACTGCCTCACTGCCAATCATTCGTAATAGAGAGACCAAGGGGTTTTTTAGTCGTATTTTTTACCTTTTTTTTTTAATGTTTCTGCCCCTGACAAAATAGATCTCTGAGAGTTGTTGATCATCACTTCATTCTTGGAAAACAAATTTAATATTTATTTATGTAGCGTTTTTTGCATTGAATGTTAAAGCTCTCTTTACCTAATGATACTGATTACTCAGACTATATGTATGCAAAACCACACACACATTTAGCACATGCACATTCAAACTTGTAGGGACCTTTTCATGTAGCCCTCCATGTTTCCACCTCATTTATTTAGCTTTATCTTTATTCCTTGCTTCATAACAAGAGTTTCCATTGACAGGAATGCTTTTTTTCAAAAACCTTTTTGATTTTGCTTTAATGTCAACGTCATCCGCATATCCAGTTAGACAAAACTGTTAAACAGTGCGTGTTTTATATGTATATCTGAGATCCTCAAAGCCTTCCCTCCTGTACAGTTAAAAAGAAAGCAAGCAAAGGCATCGTCCTGCATCACACCAATGTTTGCCACAAACTCCTCAGAGAGGTCTGCTCCAATTTTCACTACACACCTTAAGCCCCTCATCGACATTTGGATCAGCCTTGGGAGATTTAATCTAGAGCAAATTTTGCTGCTGTATATAGTGTAAAAAGAAATACACAATGCATGCAGGAGAAAAATGCTCTACATTATGCTCGATATCACATCTTCTAATGCCACCTAGATGTGGACCTCCCAAGGCAGCGCTGGAGAGCTAGGACCGGGGGGAGCCGCGGCCTGTCCTGGGGCGGGTTGGGGGCTTGGGCTTATTGGCGTGTCCCCTGACTACTCTTGCTTCTGGACTACTCATTATGTACACGAGATCATGTGATCTCCAGCAAACAAGTATTGGATTAATTTAGAGATTATTAAACAAAAAAAAATTAAAAATAACAGGCACTGATAACCATGGTCGTTGAGCACCTCTAAGCCACAAACAACATCTTCTAATTCTACTGCAAATAAGTTGTAAATTAGGTAACAGGTTTATCATTGAAGTGCATGGAGGATGAACTTGTTTTCCACTGGTGTGAGGTCGAGGCTTACAATTGTCCCAATATTGCGGCAGGATCTAGCCACAGGTTTTCTATGCACGGGCTAGAATACCTGTGGCTAGATATTTCTAGATCTAAGCTTTCTTTTTTTATGCAAATATATTCTCTAGGGCTTAAAAAGCTTCTAAGATAAAACTTAAATTAAATAAATAGTGTTTTATTTTTTAAAACTAATTTATTGAAGCTTTTACAAAGCTTACTGCTTTAGCGAGGGAGAAGAACACCTATCCTGTTATACGAATTCTGTTCTTCAGGAATGCATGTATTACTGAATCTTATATTTTTGTCTAACTTTATTAGTTTATGTATAGTAACTGAGTATTTAGAATAAACCAGTTGTGCAAAAGTCAGCAATAGAAAGATACTTTTGGGCAATAGCCATAAATGTAACAGAGACAACTGGAATTCCGGCAGTAGATTCATCTAAGCTATCTTTGAAAAGACCACAAATACTTTTAACTAACTGAGGCTGAGCAGCAGTCTAAGGGGTAGATTTAATTTGTAGCCGTCGGGAGAAGAGGGTTGAAGAGGGAATGAGTGTGAAGGTGGAGGGGGGTGGAAGAACGTGAGGGGGTATTGAATCTGAACCAGGACCCAAAGACAATCGATTCCCCCTGGAAGGGAACGGCAGGAGGGGGTAGACATCCACATCTCCAAGCCAGCCATTCTTCCCACTACCCTTAATGTTTTAAAGGATTAAGGATTTTAAGGGGAAATCCTGTCTAGTTTACCATTAGAAGAGTACTTTAACCCTCCCCCTCTCCACTGTGACACAGGAACCCCATCCTACACCCATCTGAATTATTTACTTGGATCTGATCCGGGTCTCGTGGCTCAGAGCTGGGGGCAAAAAAAGTTCTTTAGGCGGTTCAGGGCTCTCCGCTAAAAAGGGTAGTTTACTTCCGAGTTGAGAATGAAATTAACACTGACATATTTTCATTAGAGACTTAGTGTTTGTTTTCACATCCGTTAGGAAAGACACCATTAAAAGAAAGTGTATTTTGTTTATGGTGTCGACCCTTCTTTCTCGCTTTCATTTTTACTTTTCTCACCCCCTTAAAAAACATGCATTTCTCTTATTCCACAAACTTTTAATTCGCAATTTTTTTTTTCATTTAAATTTGTATTTAGCCTGAAAAACAAAAAGTTAACTCAACTTAATTTAATATATCAAAACACAATTTTCGTAAACAACAATTATGTTATGAAAAACTGGTCTGGGATGAACCAGTAAAAAACTACTTTGAAAAATTCTTATAAAAATCTTTTTGTAGATGAGGAGATAATTGATAATTGTGTGGTGTATAATTTCTTTTAAATTAATTAATCTTATTTATTACATTCTGTTATTAAAATCTTGTAATTTTATGACATGGATAAATTACAATAGACAAATAATAACAAATTAAAAAAAAAATTAATTAAATTGAAAATAACAATAAAATAAACATCACTGTGCAGGGAGAAGGGGCCCATCGACCCCACTTCTAATAAGTTTATGTATTAATGTCCAGGAAGTCGTGAGGCCATCTCCGTTTAAGTCGCCGGGGAGGATTGTAAGGATTGGAGTCCGACGATAGGGATTGGACATATGGTTTAGGATGAAATTGGAGGGTTTATAATTACATCAATCGATTAGGTTCGATCATAAAGGAGTTTTAACAAAAATATGAAAACATTAACTAAAAATTATTCTTTAAGGCCAACTTTTCGGCTTGCAATGATAAATTTTTGTCAATTTTTTTCCTACAAGACTTTTTTTTCCTTAGCTTCTTTTTGAGCTTATCTCAACTACTGGAATGTTGGCGACAGAGTGAAGTTACAGTTAAAACGCCATATTTATAGATAAAAATTGTCTGTGGCAGTGAAGTTTATACTTCATACGTTTATACTTATATTCCACTAATAAATTTATATTGCAATAAAAAATGTTATTAGAGTGCTCGGTTAACCAAGAGGACCAATCCAACTCCAACGTCTGGCACTGTAGTCCCGTCGTTCACAGGCTTTTATCGATAAATTAAAAACCTTTCATGAGCCATGGAGGTTTAGGATAGTATGGCTTCCTACAGATTGGATTAGTGTTTTGTTTAGGTATACATCGCTGTTATTAAGCCCTTTTGATGGTTTCTATTTTATGGGCCCCCTTTATAAAGTCCCTCTCTCCATGACTTTTCCTTAAACTAAGAGGTTAAACGCTGATAAAACATTTTTAAAAAGTTATTCTGCTAAATTTGTTGCCTTTCACATTTCATCAAGGATTTTTATAGCAGAAGGGGATTTTTTAAAGGAAAAATATTATAGTTGGCTAGATTATTTATTCTTATAACTCTATTTAGTCGGTTTTGATATATTTTTCAATTAATTATGTAATTTAATATTTTTAGGTGATTTATACATTTTAAAAAATTATTTTGATCATTAATTGTATATGATTCACTGGGTACATAAACGGTTCAATAAAACGGAACATAGAAGACACGGAGAGAAAAATTGAATTCTATTATCTAGTATATTTTAGAATAAGTTGGTATTTACATTTATATAATTTGAATTTAATATGCGTTAATATTATTTCTGAGTGGTAAAATATTTTTCCTCCGATATTGTATTTTTTTCCCCCATTCGTAAATTCAAAAAAGAGCGTTCATCTAATCAATTATACTCAAGTCATATAATTCAAATTGAACAATTTCCCGCTAGATTTCATAAAACATATTATCTTTTAGTACTTAAATATTCAGCTTAAGTTCAATACAAATTTGTAATTTTAATTTTTAAGAGATCCTGACATGTATAAAGTAATTTCTCTACTGCACCATAATCTTTCCATCCGATTAAATCTGATGTATTGACTGGTTTTAATAAACTCCTGATATCCAAGCAGTGTTTTATTGATTATTTAATTAAGAATTTAGAACANTATATATACATACATATATATTTATAAAATACTTTAAAATGTTAATCTCCCTCCTTTTCGAATCTAATGCAGAGCCAGAAAATCCTGTTTTCACAAAATTAATTAACCACTCGAAGATAAAGTTTCGAGAGAGGAGCATCTAAACTTCCCTAACAAAGTAAAACAAACTAAGAGCCCATTCCCTATTCTCGCACTTTTTTATTTTATTTTTTTAATTTTTTGAATCTCTCACCCTCAAGGATAACTCAGGGCAACTTAGCCGAAAGGTGAACCAACTCCTGCTTGGCTTAGCAGTAATTAATTTAATTTCCAACTTAAATTAAACTACATTTATATTCACGAGTTGTGAACTCGCAGAAAGAACTTTTTTTCCTCTCATTAATCCTCTTTTGCTTCAGAAGTAAATAAATTACAAATTACTTTAAAAGTTTGGGTAAGAGATTTTTACGTTAACAAGTTGAAAAAAAAAATAATTCAGAACATATTTTTCAAAAACTAAAATATTCGGATACTACATGGACTCTAAATTTTGCAGCCTACGTCTTCAACTTATTGGTTGTGTAATAGTGAATTACACATATCATACAAGCTCAGCTAAACAAGACCCTTATCTCCCAGAGAGATCTAGAATTCGTCTTTATGTGATTGAATGTCTCTGATAGAGTCCAGAAAAGGTTCTTGATGACCTAAAGTTTTGTTATTAATGAAGGCTAGGGAAGTAGGTTGCGTGAAGACCAGACCTGTATGGGAAGGGGGCAATTGAAGGATGCAGATGTTTCCTCTGTCTTGAAAGGGAAGTCGGCTTACTTGGAAATCCGTATAGAACTTTCTAGCCCCTTCTCACCATGTGAGGTGTGAGCGCCTATTTATAAGGCTGTAATGTTATGCCGTGGCGTCTGTTGAGTTCTTGTCCTTTGATTTTAGTATGTTCTTTCCAGTTGAGTTGTGAGTCAAGGTGGAACCCAAGGTAACGGACTGAATCAGAGAGAGGTATAGGGATGTTTTTGTATGTAACATTTCTTGCATTTTAACATAATTTTTGATCTCCTACAACTAAAAATGCTTCCTCTGGTATTTCTGACGAGTTTCAGTACAAATTTTTAAGATGACTTGTTTGACGGAAAGTAAAAATTTTAATCTGTATATACTGGTTTTTTTTT
>KZ807324.1:80246-94737 GCA_000696205.2 Oncopeltus fasciatus | reverse complement strand
ACTCCCATCCTCTCATTAATTATATATATATATATTTATTCGATGCATATATTAGGTATCCGAGAATTAATAGTTGTTATATATGAATATTTGTTTCTGAGAAAATATCAACTTTTGACTTGATGTCAGAAAATCATTAAAAAATAATCTTTTCTGAATTTAAAATAAAAAAAATTCCCCCTTATTTTTGTTATCTAAAACAAGATTCCAAGTCTTTTTGTCCTTTCTGATAGCTTCTTTACAATTATAAAAAAAAAAAAAATTATTAATGATGAGAAAACCACCATGTAAGATCTACGTAAATTTTTATTTAAAATATATGCTATATTTTAGTAAGCATTTATTAAGATTAAAATTACAGTAAATGACCGTATCACTTATTATAACCGAATAGGACAATAAAGATATATAAAAAGTTTGTTTTGTCGGCTCAGCTTTGGGAGGTTCGGAGTAAGAGATGGGCGGGGGCACAACACAAATAATTTAGTTGTTGTTAAGAATAATTTTGTCATTCCTGATTTTCATAGACATCGTCAACTTTTTCTAATTAAAAAAAGTTTTCTTTTGTCTCAAAATAAATTTTTTAAATTAATTTATTATTTATTTTTATGTAACCCAAGATAAAAGTTTATTATGTATGTTGTTTATAATAATGTACTAGGTAGGAAGACTTATAAATTGCAGGTGTTTCATGAAATATCCAAATTCTAATGCATATACATACCTCAGGAAATAAATATTCTACTAGTAATAAAAATTATTTCTTGACGGAAGGCGAAAGGTGAAAATTTAATGAATAATTCTAAATTTTTGTAAAGTTTTTCATCAAAGCTACGCCATGCGGTAGGTTCATAGCTATAAATTGAATAATATATTTTAAGCTCCTGAAGAGGCCTCTATAAGAAGGCGAAACAAGTCGGGCAATAAATTATTGTTCTTTGAATTATTATCTTTACTTTTAACCCTTTGCCTTCCATCAGTATCTAAAAAACAGGAGGTCACATTTTTAATAATAAAAATTACACTTGATAGAAATAGATTGCCTTCCATTTATACCGTTTGTGGTTATATTACCATATTCACCTGTAAATTATTAAAAAATTTAATTAAAAATTTAACCTATATAATCTATAAATAAAAAATAATGGATTTAAAAACTCACAGTTAAAATTACTAAAGTTTTTACTACAATTTGTGGATAATAATAAAAAAATGTCTCCCTTCTCCGTTGTCCTTTCTAATCTGAGGACATATATCAACCAGATTGGACTTCTATTTCTATATTATGCATAAATAGTTGGTTTTTTTTTTTTTTTTGGTTTTTTTTTTTTGTTTTTTGCCTAAGCCTTCTTGTCGTTGGAGATGAGCAGAACTAAGTAACGGGTTAACGTTCGATCATCCTCTTCCCGAGCTTTTACGTTGCTTATATCTGTACGTAGAAGAATTTTATCATCCACAGGACCATGACAAAACCGTATAACATAATCTTGATCAAGAGGGAGACAATTGTGGGCCTTTCGGTGACGACTATTCCATCTATGATAGCATATGAAGGAATTACATATGTCCCAAGTATATCTATTATTCGTTATAAAAAAAGGCACAGAAAATTAAATCGGATATCATTTATAAACATAAACAATTCATCTGAGATAAATTGCGCATTTTGGCTTGATTAGGCCCATTGGTTTTGATATCTTATCTTGTGATGTTCGTCAAATTAATCTACAGCGGTCAATCGGTATTCAATATGTTTAACTCAATCAACATATATTATTCCTACTCATATGTATTAATTTATTTTTCCATCAACATTTGGCCTTTGAGATGTCTGCAATGAAGTTTTGGCACTCACGTTAACTTATTCATCAATGCTTCTTTTGAATCCCCTTTTCAAAATCTGAGAAACTTCAATCCGTTTTAGCGGTTACTCAAGAAAATCTCTCCATGCAAAATAACCCATATAATGACTATTCCTAGTCAACAATGATCGACCTCTCTTCCTTTTATTAACGGACTTTCCCATTCCAGAATCAATCTTATGCGAAACTTGTGTTTCTCCTGACTCTCCCTTTTCTGTCTTACATTGTCACCATATATGCGTTCTATGTTATCAAAGTGACACTGTTGGAGTTGCGTTCGGTCTAAAAGAAATGACTGTCTCTTCAATGGCAAGCCCAATGCAGTTGTTGTAGACTCCAGTATAGTAATCAAATCCCTTCATCCCATTCCATCAACAATCAACCAATTCAATTCTCTCTCAGAACATCCTTGAACTCCTCATAACCCCCTCTCACTTCGTCTGCGGTTGTGCAATATACGGTAGATTGCCTTTCTATCTCGGCTAAATGACTGGGGAGCTAAATTAAATTAATCTTCAGTGTCCTCAGAGATGTCGCGCACCGAGTTCAAACGCAACCTTCCTCAGACAAACGTTTCTAACCACATTCCATCATATGCATTTCTAGGAACTTTATATGCTCTTACTTTTTCACATTTAAGTTCTAGGAACTTTATATGCTATTACTTTTTCACATTTAAGTTCTAGGAATTTTATATGCTCTTACTTTTTCACATTTAAGTTCTAGGAACTTTATATGCTATTACTTTTTCACATTTAAGTTCTAGGAATTTTATATGCTCTTACTTTTTCACATTTAAGTTCTAGGAACTTTATATGCTATTACTTTTTCACATTTAAGTTCTAGGAATTTTATATGCTCTTACTTTTTCACATTTAAGTTCTAGGAACTTTATATGCTATTACTTTTTCACATTTAAGTTCTAGGAATTTTATATGCTCTTACTTTTTCACATTTAAGTTCTAGGAACTTTATATGCTATTACTTTTTCACATTTAAGTTCTAGGAATTTTATATGCTCTTACTTTTTCACATTTAAGTTCTAGGAACTTTATATGCTATTACTTTTTCACATTTAAGTTCTAGGAATTTTATATGCTCTTACTTTTTCACATTTAAGTTCTAGGAACTTTATATGCTATTACTTTTTCACATTTAAGTTCTAGGAATTTTATATGCTCTTACTTTTTCACATTTAAGTTCTAGGAACTTTATATGCTATTACTTTTTCACATTTAAGTTCTAGGAATTTTATATGCTCTTACTTTTTCACATTTAAGTTCTAGGAACTTTATATGCTATTACTTTTTCACATTTAAGTTCTAGGAATTTTATATGCTCTTACTTTTTCACATTTAAGTTCTAGGAACTTTATATGCTATTACTTTTTCACATTTAAGTTCTAGGAATTTTATATGCTCTTACTTTTTCACATTTAAGTTCTAGGAACTTTATATGCTATTACTTTTTCACATTTAAGTTCTAGGAATTTTATATGCTCTTACTTTTTCACATTTAAGTTCTAGGAACTTTATATGCTATTACTTTTTCACATTTAAGTTCTAGGAATTTTATATGCTCTTACTTTTTCACATTTAAGTTCTAGGAACTTTATATGCTATTACTTTTTCACATTTAAGTTCTAGGAATTTTATATGCTCTTACTTTTTCACATTTAAGTTCTAGGAACTTTATATGCTATTACTTTTTCACATTTAAGTTCTAGGAATTTTATATGCTCTTACTTTTTCACATTTAAGTTCTAGGAACTTTATATGCTATTACTTTTTCACATTTAAGTTCTAGGAATTTTATATGCTCTTACTTTTTCACATTTAAGTTCTAGGAACTTTATATGCTATTACTTTTTCACATTTAAGTTCTAGGAATTTTATATGCTCTTACTTTTTCACATTTAAGTTCTAGGAACTTTATATGCTATTACTTTTTCACATTTAAGTTCTAGGAATTTTATATGCTCTTACTTTTTCACATTTAAGTTCTAGGAACTTTATATGCTATTACTTTTTCACATTTAAGTTCTAGGAATTTTATATGCTCTTACTTTTTCACATTTAAGTTCTAGGAACTTTATATGCTATTACTTTTTCACATTTAAGTTCTAGGAATTTTATATGCTCTTACTTTTTCACATTTAAGTTCTAGGAACTTTATATGCTATTACTTTTTCACATTTAAGTTCTAGGAATTTTATATGCTCTTACTTTTTCACATTTAAGTTCTAGGAACTTTATATGCTATTACTTTTTCACATTTAAGTTCTAGGAATTTTATATGCTCTTACTTTTTCACATTTAAGTTCTAGGAACTTTATATGCTATTACTTTTTCACATTTAAGTTCTAGGAATTTTATATGCTCTTACTTTTTCACATTTAAGTTCTAGGAACTTTATATGCTATTACTTTTTCACATTTAAGTTCTAGGAATTTTATATGCTCTTACTTTTTCACATTTAAGTTCTAGGAACTTTATATGCTATTACTTTTTCACATTTAAGTTCTAGGAATTTTATATGCTCTTACTTTTTCACATTTAAGTTCTAGGAACTTTATATGCTATTACTTTTTCACATTTAAGTTCTAGGAATTTTATATGCTCTTACTTTTTCACATTTAAGTTCTAGGAACTTTATATGCTATTACTTTTTCACATTTAAGTTCTAGGAATTTTATATGCTCTTACTTTTTCACATTTAAGTTCTAGGAACTTTATATGCTATTACTTTTTCACATTTAAGTTCTAGGAATTTTATATGCTCTTACTTTTTCACATTTAAGTTCTAGGAACTTTATATGCTATTACTTTTTCACATTTAAGTTCTAGGAATTTTATATGCTCTTACTTTTTCACATTTAAGTTCTAGGAACTTTATATGCTATTACTTTTTCACATTTAAGTTCTAGGAATTTTATATGCTCTTACTTTTTCACATTTAAGTTCTAGGAACTTTATATGCTATTACTTTTTCACATTTAAGTTCTAGGAATTTTATATGCTCTTACTTTTTCACATTTAAGTTCTAGGAACTTTATATGCTATTACTTTTTCACATTTAAGTTCTAGGAATTTTATATGCTCTTACTTTTTCACATTTAAGTTCTAGGAACTTTATATGCTATTACTTTTTCACATTTAAGTTCTAGGAATTTTATATGCTCTTACTTTTTCACATTTAAGTTCTAGGAACTTTATATGCTATTACTTTTTCACATTTAAGTTCTAGGAATTTTATATGCTCTTACTTTTTCACATTTAAGTTCTAGGAACTTTATATGCTATTACTTTTTCACATTTAAGTTCTAGGAATTTTATATGCTCTTACTTTTTCACATTTAAGTTCTAGGAACTTTATATGCTATTACTTTTTCACATTTAAGTTCTAGGAATTTTATATGCTCTTACTTTTTCACATTTAAGTTCTAGGAACTTTATATGCTATTACTTTTTCACATTTAAGTTCTAGGAATTTTATATGCTCTTACTTTTTCACATTTAAGTTCTAGGAACTTTATATGCTATTACTTTTTCACATTTAAGTTCTAGGAATTTTATATGCTCTTACTTTTTCACATTTAAGTTCTAGGAACTTTATATGCTATTACTTTTTCACATTTAAGTTCTAGGAATTTTATATGCTCTTACTTTTTCACATTTAAGTTCTAGGAACTTTATATGCTATTACTTTTTCACATTTAAGTTCTAGGAATTTTATATGCTCTTACTTTTTCACATTTAAGTTCTAGGAACTTTATATGCTATTACTTTTTCACATTTAAGTTCTAGGAATTTTATATGCTCTTACTTTTTCACATTTAAGTTCTAGGAACTTTATATGCTATTACTTTTTCACATTTAAGTTCTAGGAATTTTATATGCTCTTACTTTTTCACATTTAAGTTCTAGGAACTTTATATGCTATTACTTTTTCACATTTAAGTTCTAGGAATTTTATATGCTCTTACTTTTTCACATTTAAGTTCTAGGAACTTTATATGCTATTACTTTTTCACATTTAAGTTCTAGGAATTTTATATGCTCTTACTTTTTCACATTTAAGTTCTAGGAACTTTATATGCTATTACTTTTTCACATTTAAGTTCTAGGAATTTTATATGCTCTTACTTTTTCACATTTAAGTTCTAGGAACTTTATATGCTATTACTTTTTCACATTTAAGTTCTAGGAATTTTATATGCTCTTACTTTTTCACATTTAAGTTCTAGGAACTTTATATGCTATTACTTTTTCACATTTAAGTTCTAGGAATTTTATATGCTCTTANCTCTCGTCTACATGATAGCCCTGAAGATGGCTTACAATGTAAGCCGAAACGTTGGCAGATAATCCTTTATTAAAAAATACATTTTTTTAAATTTCTGTTTTTTGGATCTACCTTGACCGAACCCCAACTAAAATCATCTAAGTGTAGTTATTTTATATTAAAAATGATTTAATTTAATGATCACTGAATAAATTTTTTTATGTTTCTTTAATTGTTCTGAATAATAAGGCACATCATGGAATACCATATTTATTTTAATTGTAAATATCGGAGTTGAGTTTAAGAAATAATTATGGCTACTAAATTGTTAAAATGGTTCTAACAAAATGGTTGAGTCAGGGAAACTACTACTCCTAATTTACTAATTATGCTGGTTTATTGAAAATATATTTACATTTTTTTTTTTGTTAACTATTTGGCGTTTAAGTAAACTTACAGTTTCAAATTATTTCAATAAGTTTTGGGTGTCTGGATATCACCTGATCCTAATTATACGACATTACCGATATACAGAAAATATATTAGTACAATTAATTCATTGTAATTAAATAAATTAGCCACTTTTGGCTCTCTTTAAAAAAAATTAGTGCAATAGAACGATATTATATATTTGATGAAATTTTGGGTTAACGACATAACCTCTTCCCCAGGATTCTAGGATTGAGGTTAGTGACTTCTTATAAATATCTATTTATATATTTTACATATAATTTATTCATTGTGTGTTAGGCCTCACTTTGTAGAAGAGGATTGAAATTTTTATGTGTCTGGGTATTTTAATTTCACTAAGAATAAAATATAAATATTACTTCACTCTAAGGACAAATCAATTATTAATGGAAAATTATTTTGAAGGTTCACCTCAGCAGTAGAATTATCGATTTTATCGATTTTCTCTGACTTAATTTAAAGACTCTATGCTGATTTAATTTTAATGCTTGTATGCAATATGTTTAAATGCCATATGCTAGATCTCGATGTTTATCGCCCCTCAAAAAATACAATCCAATACTAGTGTGCTAATTATCGTTGTAAAAAAAAAAAGAAAAAAAAAGGCTTCTGGAGAATTTATCGCTCTCAAATTTGTAAAACTTCCTTCCTAATGATTTAATTTTAGTGTATTTCTTCCAAAATATTTAATTTATTATGAAATAAGAGGTGGCTGGTTTTTATACGCTAATCTAAATATTGCACCCACAAAAACTTTCTTCACTCCAGGTTATAATTGAACTTCTATTNGCGTGCGTGCGTGCGTGCGTGCGTGCGTGCGTGCGTGGGCGTGTGCGTTACGTGCGTGCGTGCGAGTGCGTGCGTGCTGCGTGAGTGCGAGCGTGTGTGTGAGTACAAATAATTTTTTTGTGAGGGGATACTTCAAGAAGCATTCGAGAACATTATGGCGAAGAGCCTATGTATTTTATGTAAATCTTCGAAAATTACTAATATTCCTGAAGACCATGGTTAATGTGAATATGTCAATCTAAACAATGGTAGCAATAAATAATAAATACCATTTACTTGGTTGAATGTGGAATAGTCTAGACAGCGGTCTGTTCATCACAGGAAGAAACTCCTTTTACCCACAGCCGCCTCTCTGATGAGCGAGAGTCTGTATTTTAAATTCGAATTTCATGGAATCCTCAATGGGAACAATCCAGAATGAAGAGAATGGTGTCATATTCCTTAAAAAAAAAAAAATTATTCAATTACAGCGGTTCCCTTGTACTCAAAGAAATTCTTTAAGAAAATAAATACTTTAATTTCACAATTATCACAATTAAATGTTAAANTAAATAATTACCTTAACATAAAAATTCAGGATGAATCATTCCCTCTGTCTCTCTTACCCTACTCCCATCCTCTCATTAATACTCTGTTCTCTTATTCCCGCCATCTCTCTCTCTCTCTATCCTTCTTCTCCCTATAAACGAAAAGTAAGGGAGTTAATCATAAGTACCATAAATAATTACCTTAACATAAAAATTCAGGATGAATCATTCCCTCTGTCTCTCTTACCCTACTCCCATCCTCTCATTAATACTCTGTTCTCTTATTCCCGCCATCTCTCTCTCTCTCTATCCTTCTTCTCCCTATAAACGAAAAGTAAGGGAGTTAATCATAAGTACCATAAATAATTACCTTAACATAAAAATTCAGGATGAATCATTCCCTCTGTCTCTCTTACCCTACTCCCATCCTCTCATTAATACTCTGTTCTCTTATTCCCGCCATCTCTCTCTCTCTCTATCCTTCTTCTCCCTATAAACGAAAAGTAAGGGAGTTAATCATAAGTACCATAAATAATTACCTTAACATAAAAATTCAGGATGAATCATTCCCTCTGTCTCTCTTACCCTACTCCCATCCTCTCATTAATACTCTGTTCTCTTATTCCCGCCATCTCTCTCTCTCTCTATCCTTCTTCTCCCTATAAACGAAAAGTAAGGGAGTTAATCATAAGTACCATAAATAATTACCTTAACATAAAAATTCAGGATGAATCATTCCCTCTGTCTCTCTTACCCTACTCCCATCCTCTCATTAATACTCTGTTCTCTTATTCCCGCCATCTCTCTCTCTCTCTATCCTTCTTCTCCCTATAAACGAAAAGTAAGGGAGTTAATCATAAGTACCATAAATAATTACCTTAACATAAAAATTCAGGATGAATCATTCCCTCTGTCTCTCTTACCCTACTCCCATCCTCTCATTAATACTCTGTTCTCTTATTCCCGCCATCTCTCTCTCTCTCTATCCTTCTTCTCCCTATAAACGAAAAGTAAGGGAGTTAATCATAAGTACCATAAATAATTACCTTAACATAAAAATTCAGGATGAATCATTCCCTCTGTCTCTCTTACCCTACTCCCATCCTCTCATTAATACTCTGTTCTCTTATTCCCGCCATCTCTCTCTCTCTCTCTCTCTCTCTCTCTCCTTCTTCTCCCTATAAAAATAAATAATAAATAAATCAAAGGTATTTCATTGTGACAAGATTAATAAGACTCGAAGAATATCTTTCTTCGTATGAATATATGTTAAACACTCATTTAAGACTCGAACACCTACTAATTACTAAATCCCGTACTTAGGCTATACTCTTCTCAATCAAGTCATTTTACACAACCTCTATTGTTTGTGTCAATTGTTTTACAAACGTACTTCGTCCTCCTCACATAAAATTCATACAGAACTTTTTTTTTTTAAATGTTATCAAAAGATTTCCTTTTTACTAATAAATGTTATTAGTTTATTAATGTATAGTTATCATTTGTTTATTAATGCAAATTGTAATTTGTTTGCCATTTTTATTACAAAATTGTTCCATTTTGATTAATAGCAAAGATATTTAATTTCTAAAATACTTTCTCCTTACTAAGCGGCAAGCAAATTAATCTTTATTATAATTAATTTTAAATACAAAGGTGGTTGAACGACAAGTCTGATCTGNGAAAGTCTATGGTATCAAAAGGAGATGATTTTAGGAAATGCAGTTGCTTATACACTTAATTATAAAATTTAAATGGTAGGCCTTTAGATTCTATAAAAGGAAACGTGGACACCTGAGTCAAAGGTCATAGGTTTAATGGTCACAGAACACCCTTGTTATTTTTCTTTCTGTGCATCTGTTTATAAATCCACAGAGATTTTCTGATGCCATACTGGAAACACCCAGCTCTAATTTGGCCCTTTTCTTGATTGAATAGGAATTTGGCAGCCAGAGCTGAATGCTGGCCACTCACATCTCGTGAGCCGTGTGTCAGAAATAAGCACATCCTCAACGTGTTTCGCCCGTGGGTTTTTATAGCTTAGTGTAGAAATTATTTATTTTGTTTTATTTATTTTATTCTTTTTTTTTTTTTTTTTTTTTTTTTTTTTTTTTTTTTTTTTTTTTTGTTTTTTTTTGCATATAAGTAAGACCGATTAAGGCCTACTGTGCCCATGAACAATGTTCATAGCTCAAAAGATCTGTGATTGGATGCGTAGACGATAGGTAACTTCGATAAGCCAAGGCACCATTGATAGAACTTCATTTATGACAGGCCTAGGATATTGTCTGCGGTTTTTTTTTGCAAGAAAAATTTGCAAAGAGAGTCTACGACCTAAGAGTGTTCTCTTGGAATAAGATTTATATTATCTTGTGTTGACTGTTTAGTGACTGAGGATCGAAGATATTGACAAATCCGCGAGTCTTATCACTTTGATATTAGTAGAGGTCAATTTATTTATTTTAATTTTTTTCTATTTACCTCAATAAATACGCAAGGCTTGTTCTTCTTTTTGAAAAAGGGTAACTAATGAACTAATCCAAATGTATTAATTCTTTCTAAATAATTCTACTAAACGTTAATGATGAAAAGCCATATACCATTCTCTTGATTACAATTAAACTTACTTAGGCAATATCCATTGATTTTTCTATTAATATCAGACACTAGTTTCTTTTTTATTTAATAATTATTAACTAATATTGACTCAATATTACAAGTTTTCAAAATCAAATAAGATGTTATAAATTAAAGTATTATTAGGTAAATAATCACAAAGGTTATTTCCACCATCATTGAATATAGAACTATCATACCTTCTATTATCCGTCTTCATTGGTTTCTTCAAACCATCTTCTGTTGGCGAGCGTTTTCGGACATTGACCATCTTCTTGGATGAATACATGTGATCACTGTCACTGTCTGTATTCTGCAGTTGAATACTTGGTGAACACATGTATTCGGCCAAAAAGATGGACAATGTCCGAAAGCGCTCGCCAACAGAAGATGGTTTGCAGAAACCAATGAAGACGAATAATAGAAGGTATGATAGTTAAAGTATTATTGGCTGTTTATCAGTCTAAAACTTCCTAAATGAGAGAACACGTAATAAAAATAATTATTGTGTCTGAGATATATGGTGGCTTTTCATCATCAACTTTTAATGACATCGGCAGTCCACTAAGGAAAACTCAAAGATCTTGTACATATGGTTTCTATTGAACCCAAAACATGTTGCGTTCAATGTTTAATGCAGACGAAGTTCATTGATTCTGAAGTAATCATCTGAGGAAATGGGATGGCCGCCCGGGGCCTCCATTTCAGCTTGAAGCCAAGGTTGAGATCGATAAAAACTAATCCAAGATGGTAAAGTCAATGGCGGCGGGACGTCCTTTGTCGGCCGCCGAGGGGGAGGTGGGTCGGGCCGCCCTCCGTATTCTGAGATCAATCTATGAGGCTGGAGGGGCCCGTTCAGAGACATCAATAAGAGTCCCGGCCCACTGTAGATTACCTCTGGCCCTTTGAAAACCCTATCTGCTAATAGAAAGAGATTGATGTTGCTGAGAAAGATACCTTCGTGATTACTGGACTGTTCTTGATTTTGAGATCACTACTCATAGGGGACAGTCATTTTTGTTTTCCATTGTATCTCATTTTAATAAGGTTGAGTCCTCCTTCAGTGTGCTCTCGAGAACATCCAGCCCAAATTGAGTACTTTTTTTTTTTTTAATGGAAAAGATAAATCAGGGAGCCGGTACGGTATGTTAGGTATGCACACCTACTCTTGCGTGCATGCCGTAACTTCTATTTTCCCCTGGACCCTAAGACTAAGAATTTTTTTTTTTTTTTTTAAAGATACACATTTAATTTATGAAAGTGGAACAACAAAAATAATGTATATGTTCAGATAAAGAAGTTGTTGATAATAAAATATGCGCCTGAAGAAAGTTTGTGCCAAACTTGATTTTTATGTAAATTATTTTTATTTACAAATTAAGAAAAGGCGTTAATAATTTTTCTTTTAATAGCAGCCACCTCACTTAAATACAAATTCACCTCTCTTGGTTTACTTTCACTTTAACAAAAATTTTGAATAGAACTAGATTCAAAATATTTGCATAAAATTCCAATTCTATAAAAATGCATTGAAAAGGTTTTTATTTTGTGTTAAGAATAATAATAAACTTTTTTTTCAAGTTTAAATTTAAGTGAACATAAGTTTTACACACTTTAGCTAGACTAAATTCTTAATAAACATCAAATATCAATTATTCCGAGCCCCAAAAATATTTATTTTACAGGCTTAACAGGTATCTGAGCTCCAAAGAAAGACCATGAAAATTTTTTCAAAAGTTGTTGTTATACAAAACTCTAACTTTGGTAATTATTTTAATAACTCACAAAACAATCTCTAAGGTTTGAAAAAAATGCTCCAATACCAAATATGAAACAATAAATGCAAGGGAATATAATAAAAAAATCTTTCTGTCTCAGCCAGGGCTCGAACTTGAATCTCCTTCTATCCGGGCCGGCGTGCTCTTTCGAGCATTACACTGTGTATTCGTCTTTCTCGGAGGTTTAGACTCTCGGTACGAGTGCGGGGAATTTAATAAGTTATCTGGCTAGTCTCGGTGGTGCAAATGGTTATCACGCCGGCCCGGATAGTAGGAAATCCAGGTTCGAGCCCTGGTTGAGAGAGGTAGATTTTTTTATTCTATTAGGAATTGCTTGATCCCTTCTTAAGGGAATTTTTTTTTTAGGCGACTGACATCGAAGTCTTCTTAAGCGAAATCTTGCAAAATTTCCAGTGGGTTTATCATATTGCTATTTTCGCAATAACCTAAGCATTTAAAAATACATTCCATTCGAACGAAACATGAACAAGGAATGAAAACAAACTATGCAGTTAGAACAGTTACGTCGGGGAACCATGTAAATCCTCTGAATCACAGGTAGTTTTGTCTCACAGTTTGGCGTTAGTTCGAAGTGCACACCAGGAAAGAGTCGCTCGCCAATTTAAATTCGATCCGAACAAGGGGGTGCTCATTAAACTCGCGGGTAACTCAAAACCCTCATTCATTACTCCAATTGCTCCGGGTTTTAACGCGCCGATATTAATTGTAGCCTCCAGTTGTTGACTACTGACGGGATTGGTTTTCACCTTTCGGCTCCTACCGGTGAAGCTCGTCCGTCCCCCCGGCAGTCGGGAAATCCCCCCCCGCTGGCCTGAAAACACCGCGACACAGCTAATCAAAAATTAGCCCACTCCAGTTAGGCAGCGGGGTTTTAATTGAGGGCCTTGTTTGAAGCAGGACCCCGACGTGCCATTTATTGGCTAATTATCTTGAACTGAAAACCCATGTAGCGTTTTCCACACGAGTCCCTTTTCCACACACATCCGCCTGAATTTCAATGTGGATTTCGTGTCAATGGCCCTTAGAAAACGAAGGACAATGGAAGACTGAACTGAAAGTAAACCCTTTTCAACCTAATAGCAGATCGAATGTTCATTGAAATTTGAACGATTTTTAACGAATTCAAGTGTTTCGTGTTATGTACGTGATTGAGTTACAATTACAACCTTTCTTCGTTTGCCAACAATGTTTTATTCTTATAACTTTTTTTTTTTCCACAAGATGTATTTTTATAAATTGTATTAAAAGTTGGACAAAGATAAAGTAAACAAAGTTTTTTAATAGGTTAACTTTTTATCAACCTTGATGGGTCTTTATAGTGCCTTTTTCTCTTCTTGTAAATACTTAAATTTCTAGGGGCTATCTCTAAAGGTAATAGAATTTCTGGAAATAATCTCTAGAGGTAACTGTATTTCTGGAAGCTATAAAAACTTACCACCCTATTCTAAGAACCAATGCCGCAATACAGGCTTTTGTTTCCCTTCTAAAGTCTCATTAAACCCGCAAACTCGTTAGAAAACGTAGTTCAGGATTCCACACAGAGATCTTAGGTTAAGTAAACTTCCCGGCATGAGATTTTATGGAACTATGTTCAACTAAAAATGTAATTTATGATGAATATAAGTTGAAGATGATTAAGAGTACGGCTAAATTTTTAATCGAACTCAAACGGTTTTATTCAAAAAGTTTATTAAATGTTTTGCCTTTAAATTTGAAAACATTCATCTGTATATTTTTGAACTTATGTAGGATTAGGATTAGGATCAGGTTATAGGGCGATCAACATCATGGTTATTACGCCCTGACTGTTGGGTTATTTAAATTTTTTCATGAACGTTGGCTGAACTTATGTAGGTGTTTCACTAACTCCAACCCAAACACAAATTCGTTTAAGTACTGTCTGATGTTTACTGCTTTCTTTGTACATGAATAAGATATTTACATATAAATACGCCACTACATATATAAGCGTCCACTACGGTAAAATTTGAACATTCAGTAGTAGGTGTGTATGTGTGTGTGTGTAAAATTCAGAAAATAGGGTTGCTCTTTATAAACAAATAGCACATGCTGAATGAAAGAAGAGACTTCCAAATAACTTTGAAAATTCTAAATTACATTACTACTAATATATATATATATA
>KZ807324.1:59897-72449 GCA_000696205.2 Oncopeltus fasciatus | reverse complement strand
TCTGGACAATATCTCGCTGGCGTTGACAAGCCACTAAAAAACAACAACAAAAAAACATTCTCTGGACAAGTTTTACAGAATACTAGATAAAGATTAATTGTCACTATTATTAGATGATTTCAGTTGGGGTTCGGTCAAGGTAGATTAAAAAAAATACAAATTATCTGCCAACGTTTCGGCTTACATTGTAAGCCATCTTCAGGGCTATAGAAACACAATGTCATGAGAATACAATAATAATTGACAATATTATAATGCAGAACTACCATAATGTAATGTGATATCAAAAGTATGAATGTAGAAAGATATGTAAGAGAATTTAAAAAAAAACATGCAGACAACAACTTATAAAAAAAAAATTGAATAACATTAAAACTTAATTTTACCATATTGTAATTTATTGTTATTGTAATTTACCACACCTGCCTATCATTAAGACGAGTGAGGATGTCCTGTCCCTAAGTTCACATTTCCATGACTGACTTTATAATATATATATTTTATTTAAACAATATATGTTGATGTTATACAATATATATTGTATTTGTTCAAATTTAGATATTTATTGGGATTCATGAGTTTGATAAACTATGACATAATGTAAAGTCTATCAATAATTTTATCAAATAAAATGAGAAAAATATAATTTAAGAACATCGTACTGGAAATTATCACAATTAGAAGAAATTGTGAAGAAAATCCAAAATAGAATGAATAAAGATCTTGGATTAAGTAAACGGATTTTTAGGATGTGTGAGAGGTTGGGAGGCGCCCCATTATCTCCCGATGATTAAAGCTTCGAGAGGATTTGCCCGAGATGCCATTTGGAAAGGTATTAACTTTTCTAATTTCTCATTTCCTCACGCTCCCCCTAATCGGGATCGGGCCGAAGGAATGTCCTCGACTACCCAGATGGAACTCTTCCACGGGAAAATGACGGGACTCGAAATAGGCCTCCACCTCAGTAGAACAGCCATTGAGACCGTTTTTCAGGCGAGTGACCTGTCTCGGCAGTCCAGATCCAAAAGCCGCTAGTCAGGAAGCAATCGTTCAATGAGAGTCACCAAGGAGTATCATAGAGTAAAGTGGGAAGTGCTTCCCTCTTCAAACTCGAAGAAAGGAAATAGAATAACATTTGATATTTTGAAATAATAACAAAACTATTTATTGTATATAAACCGATGGCTTTGCCCTTAGTATAGAAAAAGATGAGATGCACACGTTTTTGATTAGGTGCCTCAGGCTAGAGAGGACAATTTTTCTAAGCAGAATATCTAACCTCAGCAGAAAATCACAGACCCTCCAAGTATACGAGGATTCTGAGTGGGATCGATCTCTGCTTCTAGAAAAACCATCAGATAGGGCATGCTAAAGTGTGCATAAGCGTGGGTATTGATCTCTGAGGTCTGTTCAACAGCACATAGTGCAAGAAATGGTGGCTAAAAACCCAAAATCATTATAATATTCTATATATGGTCTATAATGTCAACCGAAATTTAAACTCATATAATATATAAACACAATTACACAATTTTTAGTGTCGAAAAAATAAACAAATAAGTACGCAGGAACTGAACAAATAACGAAGATTCTCATGTTTTAGTCAAGGCATATTTTTCTTACATAAAGACATGCTTGAAAATTAATGAGTGACTGGGGTAAGTCACAGAAATTAGGCATTAAATGTAGAAGAGAAATGAATGCTTAATATACAAAGCCAATATAAAAATATATATATATATATATATTATATAAACTCATATATCTTAAGAAATAAGTGTAAGTAACTATTTTGATGTTGTATTCGACAAGGTGAATTAGGTGAAACAGGGACTTTAACGGTTTCCAAAAATAAGTCTTAATACCAATTTGATTTGTTTATTTTACAAATTGTAGGTTCTAATGCATGCGCTCTAAACAATTTCATGTGTATATATATTTATATATATTCAATACATTATGTGGGTACTGCAATTTTACACACCTATACATCATTCAGCTTATTTCTTAAATGGAATTGATTAAATATGATTATAAAATGCAATTAGTTGATAGGATATATTAGTCAAATGTATATATCCTAAGGATAGGATATGTTAGTCCAATTTCTTTTGATCTACAAAGAAACAAATTTAATGTAAACAAATGACATAAATTTAATGTAAACAAAACATTTCACAATAATATTAATATTATGATACCTGAGGTAGGTAAATAATTCACTTCATTATAGAATATATGATTGGCTTGGTATGTTATTTTCACCATTATTCATGTAGTATTAGTTAGGTAAAGCAAACAAATGTAACAAGTTTCAAGGTGTCCTTCTAAATTTTAGACGTTGTACTGTGTGGCAATAAAAACGCACTGTTAAAAATGTAATTTTTTTCTTCCCCGAGAATTGAATACCAATTTTATTAATTGATAATTGAACTCTACCTATAAGTTTATTTATCTTGAAATTCAATGTTCAATAATTTTTAAGCTACATTCTGATTTTCGTTCGAGGTTGTCACCTTAAAGAAGAACAAAATCTAAAGGGCTATTATGACTACTAATGAATATAGAACTATCATACCTTCTATTATCCGTCTCCATTGGTTTCTGCAAACTGCAGTTGAATACAGACAGTGACAGTGAACACATGTATTCGGCCACAAAGATGGACAATGTCTGAAAGCACTCGCCAACTGAAGATGGTTTGCAGAAACCAATGAAGACGGATAAGTATGATAAGAATATAATCAATTAGACTAGTTCGTTTATCAGAAAGGATAATTCGTTCAGATAGAGTGATGAGTTNAGCCGACAAAATGTATGACAATGTCAGCTACTTCGAGTTTAAGACGAAGTTCTCGTTTTTATCGTAAGTTAGGCTCTCGCTAATGTAGGGGGAATTTAATGAGATATCTAGCTAGTCCTTGTGGTGTAACGGTCAGCATACCGGCCCGGATAGCAGGAGATCCAGGTTCGATTCCTGGCGAGGACAGATAGATTTTTTTATTCTGTTCCCTCTCATGAATCGTTCTTTTTAAATCATTCTTAATTTTTTTTATAAAATTAAACAATGATATTCTTTATATAAGAATAGGAGGAAGAAAAATTGCAGAGCACACACAAAAATTAAAAATTACATAGTGCATTAAATTTTTGGGGAGACTTCTCGCCCTTCGTCACAGGGGAGTGGAGGTTATTTCTACTTTGACGAAAAGGTGAGAAGTGTCCCCAAAAATTTAATATTCTATGCCTTTTTTCTTTTGTGTGTGTTCACTACACCCTTTCTTTCCCCTGTTCTTATTTATAATATACATCTCAGGCGTGAGTGTTTTCATTTTATATATATATTTATTTATTTATATACATACATGGAACATCATACGTAGATGTGGAGGCCAGAGTCAGTGACATCAACTTTTAACCTCATTGCTCTTTTTTTATTGAAAGATCAATTAATAAATTACTCTAATTAAATTCTATATTTTATTAAAAATGGAAAATCCGCATGATTTACTAATTTCTTCAGTGACTTATTAATTTCAAAGATACACACACACACACACACACAGTGAGTGTGGGAAATTGGGCCAGCCAAGAGGAAGCTTGTCAAAGGCAACAGATTCACAAAGGGCGCAGAAGGGTCAGAGACCTGAGGTCATGTGCCTGTCCCGGGACTCGAGAGGGGGCGACAGGTGACCGGTATTGTCCGAAAGCAGGTACTTGTCAAAGCAGACTGTTGCAAAGGCCGGTTTGCACACTCGAGGCGTGCACATATTCCCATATGCATCTTGTGGAAGCCCTACGCCGACAGTGCTTTCCAACATAAAAGTGACGCATATGAATACAAACAATGCACATCTATGCTCCACGTATCGATACATCTGTGATCAAACTTAACCAAATTCCTTAAACATACAAATATAACTCGATTTTAACAAAGCTCACCCATATTAGACTAGAGCTAACAAAGAAATTCTTGCAACCATTATAATACAATTTTTTCTTTATAAATATTTTATTTGGTTGTGGTTTTTTATCCCACGTAAATTTTAAACAATTAATGAGAGGGAATAGAATAAAAAAATCTATCTTTCCCAGCCAGGAATCTAACCTGGATCTCCTGCTATCTGGGCCGGTGCATTTACCAGTTATGCTACCAGGACAGGTTTCGATTTTTTTATTCTATTCCCTCTCATTAATTGATTATAATATAAAGAGATTTTTTCGGGGCTAAGTAAAGTATTAGTGAAAGTTTAATTTGAAGAAAATACAACGCTAAAACTGTTATCCGTATGGCATAGCCCAATTTTTTTATTGCTTTTTTTTTCTTTGTTTGTTTTTTCATCCAGGATACATTTTTGTAAAGATGTTTGTGAGCGGGGAAGATCTAAAGAGGGAGGCTCACGAAGCAAATATTCGTGTAATAGCTATACTTCAGGGGCGTGATCAACCAAGAAGTAGGCTACAGGCGCAATAGGTATATTTCTCACAATTTACTAAAGAGAAAATAAATCCTTCTTAAAAAAAAATTAATTAGAAAATACATATTTCATATTCCTCAAGAGACGTTTCTGGGGCTGCCAGGGTAGCTCGTGGTTCTCGCAATCCCGGTGCTGCCGATTCAAATCACGCCCTGGACAAGCTTTTTTTGATAAGTAAAAGCTTGTTCTGAGCCATGGATGTTTAGAATGGGAAGGCAACCTGTGGATAGCCCCTCCTCCTATGACCCTAAATGGTTGAAAGGAAAGCTAACATACACACACACACACACACACACACACACAAACAAACAAACAAAACGAAATATTAGGGATAAACCAATATTAATTCATTTAAACTCCCCATTTATATCTCATATACTATCACCATAATCTCCAAAATTATAATTTTTACGTCCATCTATCACTACGAAACATTGCAATAGTTGACTCAAAATTAATTTCCTTTAATACACTTGTAAAAATAAATTAAATGCATTTAAATACATATTTGCAACTATAAATGTTCATTAAACTGGCATAAAATTGATTATATTTAAAATTAACAAATTTTAATTTAATGTTGTTGAGTTTAAAGTAAAATAATAAAATATATCTAAAAGATAATCAGTTTCTACGTGTCTTAAACGTGAAACCTCTATAGTTTATTCCTTTGAAAAATAAACTAAAATTTAATTCCGCCGTACGCTGTGTGAAATACACAAAGTTTCTCTAAAAAGGTTTAAGTGAATTTAATAAATTTGTTCTTCTTTAGAGCTGAAGAACCATGCTAATATGAAAAATCAGGCAGATTTTCGCAACATATACAATCTAAATACCACATTTCACCAAGTTTCTTTAGAAATTTAGAAAACAAACTGCAAATAATTTTTTTAATATCTTTTAGATATTATTATTCTACGAGTCATACATTTAAAACATCAATTATATTTACTTTGTAGCCAGAAAAATTAAGGGTTGTATTAATTTTTCGATCATTATTCTTGCTTTTATCTATGACTATAATGTAATATTGTTGGCGAAAGGTTCTGTTTGGCTTTTTTTGCTTCTTCAACATATCATCAAGATCGTCGTTTTTTCTGTGTTGTGCTGATCATTAGACGTCTTACAAATTTCCTGCAAAAGTATTTTTTTCTCATTTATTTCCATAGTGTCCACAGAATTAAATATATATTGCTCAGAGGAAAAAATTAAACGAATCATTAATGGACTTAAAGGTAGTAGGGCTGAAGTTGACTCCTCATAACACTGATCGTATGATGAATATTCCATTGAGCTAGCATGATTTTATGATCAGACAGTGGAATAAGTAGTAGTCTCGAGGGGAGGCTGACTGGTCCGATGGCTGGCATGAGTTGAAGGGAAGGGTTGGTGAGATAGGACATGGAAAAGAGTGAATACCTAGTGGTGGAAGGGTCATGCCGGGGCGTGGGATTGACCACCAGCGGCTCCTCGGGGGTGAGATATGTACACCTGAAACCAGATACATGGAGTTGCTANTAATATAGGTTCCTCTTTTTTCAGAGGGCATGTACTTGTATTTAGTGTACATACGAAAACGAAGTGAATACTTGCATAATTTGTATTTAACGTATGGAGCACTGTTTTAGGAATTGAGAGAGTCTCAGGATATTACATTATAAATAAATTCATCCAAAAACATTTAAAACATCAATTTTTGACGGAAGTGACGGGGGGGGGGGTGTTATAATTTTTATTTTTCAAGTATTTTACAATAGTTAATTTTTTCTAAGTTAAATCAATTTAAAAAAATATTGGTATGCATTTCTGAAATATAAATGTTAAGAATGTATTTATCATGATTTTTTTTTTTTATACATATATGGTTCAGGCCTGGAAGAGGGGAACTCATCCACCCCATGTTCACTCATCGTCGTGCAAGGGATTCTATGGAAATTGACCATACCAGTAATGATGATGGGGTGTGCAATGGGAAAGACTGAAGATATTTCACAATGCCCATAAAAGGGGAGTAATTGGGTGAAAGACGTTAGGCGGGTTTCGTTGGCTCATGCAAATGTGATGTCTTATTGCAGGGGAGGGTGCGAATAGGCAACACTTATACGTATGTCATGTCGTACACTTCTCCACCGACTCTTTAACGTTTCCGGCTTCGATGAAAGAATCCAAAGACGTTGCAGAGCTCACTGTCCAAAATGGTAAACGTTCATGAGGATACCTATCGGTAGGAAATTGTCACAGCATTTTTTTCGTTAATAGATTTTTTTAAGGGAACGTGTGAAAAAAACACCACATATATATCAACGTTTCGTTAACTTCCCCACCAAAACAATATCCAATATTTTAAACGTTTATGAGAATTCCTGTAGGAAGGAATTAGTGGCCATTGCACGTTTATTCCTTTACAGACATTGACAGGAGGGATTCATATCCAAGCATCAACATGTCGTATCTTAGACTCGTCCGCTAGCCCCTTATATGTCATTGCTTCACTGAAATAATTCAAAGACTCATATTACACTATCTTAAATGTTATAATCCAATGAGCAATCCAAAGTAAATGAAATTCCATAAATCAAGTAGGTCTCGCAGATAGGACAACTATTGAAAGACCTTATTTTGCCTGACACATTTTGCCTGAATTTTTTATGGGAGACAAAGAAGGAAAACATCTAATCAATCATGCACTATTGTGAGTTCCTTTAAAAAGTGACAGATGTTGAATTTAAAAAACCTAATAATTTAAATATATATAATTCTGGTTAGTAATTTTTTTCCATCTATTTGTTAATATTCTTTATAGTATTTTCTTAGCTATGGACTGCCAACAAAAACTATTATATTGTAATTTTTCCCGTATTTTCAAGGCTGAAGAAACCTGCCAACTATATAATACGAATCAGAAGGAAAATTTATTTAATTTTTGTGATACATGTCCAATGTGCTTAAAAGGGCGAAGTAACTATATACCCTCCTTAACTAATTTTAGTCCGCCCGATTTTTATGATTTCATTTTTGAAACTCAAGATATAGATACTAAGCGCATTTATCATTATACTATATATGCCCTGAAATTTAAATAGTTTTGAGAATGTCTTAAAACATTTATACATGCTGTTTAATTTGTTTTTTGTTATTTGAGATAATTATTGATATTGTTATGTAAATATTTCTTGTTTTAATTATTTGTATTCATGCTAATAATGTAATATGCTATTTATCGCCACTCTGAATGCAGATTATTTTAAATAATGATAATATTTTATATTTACTCTTGAAAACCCTTCTTCCTTCGATTTTGGCTATTATGGATATTTTAGAACACGACAATTTCAGAACGCGAACATATAATATGGTATTATATAATTGATAGAAATATATTTTTCTTATTTTGTTTAATATTCGTGAATAAATGAATGTTTCGAACATCAATTGTGTTCGCAAAGAGAAAAGCTTGTTGATTTTCTTGAGAAAAACTCTGTGAAAAACAAATTTTTGTTTAAAATAAGAACGACAATCTTTAGAATTTCTGGAATTCTCCTTTCATACTGAGGATTTAAGAATTTCCGAGCATTTGAGAAACCTCTAGTTGAATTCCCGACTTTACTTAGAGCTGAACAGAGTCTCCAGATATAACATAGCCCCAGTGCATATGATCCACACTTAAAGGCTGTAATCTTGTAGCCCTGTGGGTATAACCCCAGTGTGCATATAGAGGTCTGCATATAGGGGAGTGTAAAAGCCGAATGGCGTCCTGTTCGTCCCAGTCGGTCCTTGATTACCGGTGTTCCCCCCCCCCCCACACACTAACCGGCTCACCTAATCCGGAATTCATGTCTTATATATGTAAATCAACAGGAAATTGCAGTTGCAGAAGTCTGTCAAACCTTGGCTTGAAGTAGTAGTTGGTATACGAGCCCAGAGCAGAATTCATGGCTACACAACTATTGTCTCTAAGGGAAATCAAATATTTCACAAGTTCCAGTTTTAAATTTATTTATGTTCATCTTCAAAGAGAATGGGAAATCTGTTTAGTTCTCGCATCTCCTACTCTACAGACTATTTGTAATATAGGTTCCTCTTTTTTCAGAGGGCATGTACTTGTATTTAGTGTACATACGAAAACGAAGTGAATACTTGCATAATTTGTATTTAACGTATGGAGCACTGTTTTAGGAATTGAGAGAGTCTCAGGATATTACATTATAAATAAATTCATCCAAAAACATTTAAAACATCAATTATATTTACTTTGTAGCCAGAAAAATTAAGGGTTGTATTAATTTTTCGATCATTATTCTTGCTTTTATCTATGACTATNTAATATAGGTTCCTCTTTTTTCAGAGGGCATGTACTTGTATTTAGTGTACATACGAAAACGAAGTGAATACTTGCATAATTTGTATTTAACGTATGGAGCACTGTTTTAGGAATTGAGAGAGTCTCAGGATATTACATTATAAATAAATTCATCCAAAAAAAACAAAACAAAAAAAAAACAAAAAAAAACTTATAAACACAATAATTTATCTATTAGATAACTTTTGTTGGGGTTCGGTCAATGTAGATCCAAAAAAAAAATACAAATTAAAAAAAAAAAAAAGTGTATTTAAAAAAAAATTATCTGCCTACGTTTCGGCTTACATTGTAAGCTCTCCTCAGGGCTGTAGAAATACAATGTCATGAGAATGCAATAATAATTTACAATATTATAATATAGAATTGCCATAATGTAATGTGATATCAAAAGAATGAATGTAGAAAGTTGTGTAAGAGAATTTAAAAGCATACCGACAACACCTATTAAAAAAATTATTGAAAAAATTAAAACAGTAATTGACCACACACCTACCTATCATGAAGACGAGAGTTGTAATTACTTTGTAAATATCTTTAACTTTAATATCTTCTGATCAGATGTCAACAGGACTAGAATTTAAAAAAAAAAAACAATTGAACTGAAATACTTCTTCATCAATTCGTAAATAAAGAACACTTGGAAGAATTGATTCATTTTGAATCTTAAAACTTACATATCAGTTAAAAAATAGACAGATATTAGATAATCTGATATTGTTTGAATACTAGTTTTTTTTTTGTTTTTTTTTTGTTGTTTTTTTTTAATTTTGAACATCTCAGAGGAATTTTACAGTATTAATGCTGATACTTATGTATAAGTTTACAAGTTTGTAACTCTTGAAAGCATTGATTAAGTTTGAATGTTAATACTTATTTATCAGTTAATAACTATGCAACTTTTGAAAGAATTTATCAGTTTGAATACTAATACTTTTGTATCAGTTCATAACTGGACAGCTCTTGAAGAAATCAATACAGTTTGAATTTCAACAATTTTGTATCAATTTGAATCTAGAAAACTCTTAGAGGAATTAATACAATTTTAATACAAATACTTATGAAAAAGTTTACAGGAATTGATTAATTTTGAATACAGATACATCTGTCTTACTCGATAACTAAATAGCTCTTGTATAAATCGATTCATTTTTTATTACAACAATTCAATGTCAAAAGACATCTTGACAACTCTCAGAGTAAACTCTTAAAGAATTTGGCTCATTGATTTAAGGCAACTCTTAGAGAGATAGTAACATTTTGGCCTTCATTCTGAATCCCGATGCTATAGTATCAAATGCTTTCTGGTTCAGATATGTCACCCTATTCTGTTAATTGGCCTCGGAATTAATAGTGTCATCTCTCAAAATTCCTTTAAGCCTATGTGATTGGTAACACCTTGCCAAGACTTGGTTTGGTGCTGTTGGCAACGTATAACAATACGTTATTAAAGGTCCTGTCTCTCGGAATATGCAGATAAAGGGCGGACCCCTTGAGTTTAACTGAGTATGCAAGTGAGAAAATTAAATTTTAACGAGATTATGTCTGAGCAGCTAAGTGTTGTGTGTGAATATCAGATTTCAACACGGATCAATTCATGGTAAAATCATATTAAGTCTTCTAGTATCAAAGCAAAACTTTCAGCCTACCTTCCTAGAGATAACTTTTGCTACCTCTAATTTGTTATCTCAGCAGGTTCTCCTGGGATTTGCGCCTTTGAAAAAAATAAAATCAAAACTTATCATTTTTTTAAAGTTATAAATATTTATTTATTTAATATTTGAGTACCCTAGCAACCATGGGTTAGAACACGGAATTAGTGACCTTCTCCCTTCGTTATCCCCATAGCCCTGAAGAAGGCCTGAAATCAAAGGCCGAAACGTTGGCAAAAATAAAAATCATATTATTAGATGTTTTTTTGTTGGGGTTCAGTTAAGGTAGATCCAGAAATTACAGATAATTAAAAAATAAACAGATAATTTCCATTTGGCAGATAATTTAAAAAATACATTTTTATTTTTTATTTTTTGGATCTACCTTGACCAAACCCCGACAAAAACATATCTAATAATAATATCTACGGTAAAAAAAAAAAAACTCTCCATTTAAAAACCATATTGTTTCACCAATTTATTTTTATTTAATAATAAACCTTTGACCTGACTGTCTCCTCCTCACCAGGTAATTGCAAGTGGAGGAAAAGGTAAGCACAGAGGCGTACCTTTGACTTTTCCAAAATAAAATAGGTCGAAATCGTTCGTCCAACAGTACGTTCCCTGTACAAATTCAGAATCAACCACCTTGACCACACTGTTTAAGGAAAACTCTCTCTGCCATCGTCTAGTGATGCCAAGTCTCATTAGCTCCAACAATGAGATAGAATCAAACCCCGATGATGGTGACTTGCAGGGAGACCGCTCTCGGTTCGTCAAACACGACTATTTTCTGTCACTACAGGAAATTTCATATGAGGAAATGGAGGTTGAAACCTCAACATCCCGTGTAGTCTGACCACCACCCATAGAATTTTTTTTTTTTTTTTCCAAAATTCATGTTAGCAAAAACATTTTTGGTGAACATGAATGGTTAGATTTATTTGGAATTCTGCTTCCGCTTTTAAAAGTTACAGAAAATTTTTCAATTAAAATGCAATTTTCATGGATGTAGCATATTAGAAATTCGTTGATTATGTACACAATGTACCGAATACCTAACGAAACCGAAAGTTAGGACAAAATAATGAATAAAATACGTAATTTTGAAGTTATAGCGTTTGATAGCATTTTACCTCAGATATGCAATTGCAGAAAATCCTTAGTTAATTTTTTTTTATTGGAAATCAAATTTACTAAAGTTAAGTGGGAGGGGGTAACCTATTGGCTTAAGCGCTAAACGTCCAAAAAGAAAGACCCTGGTTCATTACTCACAGAGCATGTTTTTCACAGAACCTGGGTAATTCATTCCTAGTTTATTCTTACGAGGGCCCAATGAGTACTATTATTAATTAAATGGAGAACCAGAATTTTCTGCTGATCATATACTTTCTCAGGCGTACAGTGGGTCACGAATACACACAACCGTTATATTATTATCAGAATGGTATCTTAGATTTAACCTAAATTCTCTTAATTTTTCGATGCAAACACAATTTTAAATATTATTTAATAAAAGTTGAAGCTTAGAAAAATAAATCCATGAATTTTCCACCATTACATAAAATTTTATTAGAAAAAATTACATCTCCATGTCGAAAGGTTAGAATGTAGTTAATCTAGTAAAAATCTATCGCCACTTGTATAACAAACATTATTTGTTTCTATTAGATGTTTTTTTTTTTTTTGTTTTTTGTTGGGGTTCGGTCAAGGTAGATCCAAAAAATTCAATTTAAAAAATGTATACTTTTTAATTATCTGCCAACTATAACCAACTATAAAATATACAATATACAGGTAGGTAGGTAGGTAGGATCGGGTTTAGGGGCGATCAACCCTTAGATTATTACGCCCCATACAACCGATACAATGTACATTTTTTAAACTGTATTTTTTGGATCTACCTTGATCGAACCCCAACAAAAAAAAAACATCTAATAATAATATCTATAGTCAAAAAATTCTCCATTTAGTTATTGCCTTATTTGAGTTTATTTTTCTTATCCTCACGAGGAATTTTTTTTTTTTTTTTTTTTTTTTTTTTTTTTTTTTTTTTTTTTTTTTT
>KZ807323.1:547209-571849 GCA_000696205.2 Oncopeltus fasciatus | reverse complement strand
TTATAATAAATTTATGAATATATACTATATACTTTAATAGTATATACTATAAATGTTGAGACTAAATGGTCCCTATCTATGTAACTTATCGATGGATACAATCACAAGTTCGGATGTTTTTTAAAACTTATATTGAAGGTGCCAGAGTTGTCACAAATATTGATTATATATATTATAATTCAAAATCGTAATTCTGAATAATTGTTGTTAAATTATTAGTTTTTTAATCGGGTTTTTTAATTTTTGAATCACCCTACCTTTTTATCCGAAGATTTAAGAAACTAGCCAAAAAATGGAGTGTGTTAAATACTCTCTACATAGTTTTTAGCTCACTTTCGAACGTTGTGAGGGTGGGTACGCTACATGTACTTGATGGGCCAAGTGACACCCACCAAGCAGACCGATGTCGCCGAGTCCGTGTGTAACGCAAGCGGAAGGGATGAGAAGTCCAGTGGGAGAGCAGTTAGGTTATAGAAGGGCCTGATTAGAGCCCTCAGCCCTGGAGCAGGTTATAATGACAGTACCCACCCCCTAATGACAGGAAGGCGCCTCCTTAGCTACCTTTGTCACGTACTCCGCCGACATCCCTTTCACTTTGTCTTCATTCTTATTCTCCCACCCCTACACTACTGCTTTCTTCCCTTACAGCTAGTCAAATCCACCCTTCTCTCCTCCTTGTATTGCGAGTCAGGGGTAGACTGGGAGTCACGAGTCCTGAGTAACGAATTACTGTTCTAAGATTAAAAACCTGATCGGAAAACAACTCCTGTCGCCAACTAGTGTTATTATAAATAATAATACAATTATGTCTTTTTAAAAAAAAGTATTTTAATATTTTCTCCGAACCCTAAGAAATAAGATTGTTATAAGTTGTCCACAGACCTCACAAATGGGTGGGTTATCTTTTGCTATTATATAGCCATGAGTAAGTCTTGTGTGTCCTATTCTTAGTCCGGCTAATACCACTTCTCTCTTACGGTCAGTTGAGAGGGAATAGATTTTATCTCACGTCACTTGTCACTTCTTTTCCCACTTATTGAGTACTAATTTTTTAACTAGCGTCTTTACATCATTCAAGGTGACTTTTGAGTATACCTCGCCATCTCTTGTCGCTTCCTTTGCTAGTACGTCCGCATTTTCATTGCCTGAAACTCTGCGGTGACTAGGTATCCATTTAAGTGCCCCCCAAAAAAAAAAACCTCTTTCTAAGAGTGAAACAGCCTTCCAGCAAACTGGGAATCACCAAAAGCGTTCCAAAATTTTTTAAATCATATGAATATCACCCTTTTCGTATTTCTCCCCACTTGGCCGTATTGGTCAGAGTGTGGTCTGTAGAGGCCGAAAGTAGAGTGTCGCCTTCTCCAATCAAGCTCCATTCAGAGACGAGGTCAATTTTTGTTGGGCTTCTGAATAAACACCCTCCCATTTCTGGAAAATCTGGGGGTGCACTGGTCAACTTGTACAAGAAGCGACAATTGACTGTAATGTATGGGGTGGTGTCTTTGGGGGTAAAACTATAGGCCCATATGTTTTCCTTAGGTCACACAAAGAATATATGCTTCCTTTTCAAGAGGACAGATACTTCTTAAAGATTTTTCTCTCTATAATCGCCAGAATACATCTCTAAACCTGATAGTAAACAAAACAACCCTTTTTTACTTTAATATGTCAAATTTTTTATTTTCAAATTTTNAGTTCTTGTCGTTTGATTTTAGTATGTTCATTCCAGTTGAGTCGTGAGTCAAGGTGGAACCCTAGGTAACGGACTGAATCAGAGAGAGGTATAGGTATGTTATTGTATGTAACATTATTAGGAGAATCTTTTCTTAATTTAAAATTTACTTGTACGCATTTGCACTCATTTATTTTGATTCTCCATTCACTGCACCACTGCTGAATAGCATCAAGTTGGTTTTGTAAATTGTTAGAAGCGATTTTGGAATCAGGGTGGGAGGAGAATATCGCTTTGTCATCTGCAAAGAGGGCTAAAGAGTATTAGGATGAGTAGGGATGTCTGCAGTATAAAGGGTAAAAAGGATAGGTCCAAGCACACTGCCTTGTGGAACACCCGCTTTCACAGGGTAGTGTTCGGAGTAATCTGATCCTTGCCGGACCCTAAAGAAACGGTTAGAAAGATAAGATTTGAGAATTAGGTAGATGGTACTTGGGAATATGGACTTGAGCTTATATAATAGTCCAGTATGCCATACTCGGTCATATGCTTGAGTGACGTCCAAGAATGCACCAGGACAGAATTCTTTTCGCTCGAGGGATGAGGAAATAAAGTCTACAACGCGAAACACTTGCTGGACAGTAGAATGATGGGATCGGAAGCCGAACTGATGGCTTATTTTATATGCAAAAAAAAAAAGATTTCAATCTTGAGCAAAATGGGCTAAATAGGAAAAGAGGCAATACCTGTAATGTCCAGTATGAATAATAATTGTAATTTTATCTTCCATAAGCATAATATTTAGATTTGGGAAATGAAACTGAACAGAAATATTTTGGAGTTACTCAGTGATATTGAGTAATAAGAATGGTGGGTTGCGGTAAGAAAGTTTGGAGAATCGACACCCAAATCAAATGTACGAAGATGTCCTCAAGATATCCTGGGAACATAGATTTCCCAGGATATCTTGAGGACATCTTCGTTTGAGTTTGCGAGGAGGGCTGAGGGGATTATATTTGGAAGATAGGGCTTGAGCAAATAGGTTTGGGTGGTATGACGGTTTGTCGTAGAAAAGGGAAAAGCGGTTGGAAATGTGGTCTTGGACTGAAGTATTGAAGTAATGGTCAAAAAAAGAGTTTGATAATCAACAGGGAGGATTTTCAATTACTCTGACGATGTTGGTTTGAAAGAACTAGGTTGGAGGAACAACCCACAAGTTCTTCTCCAGTATCTAGAGATTGGTTTTATCGAAGAATTATATCCTTTCTATGGGAAAAACAATGACTCAGTATTAATAGGCTGACAACTGGTTGCGCTATTAATTATTCCCATAAGAAATTGCTTGGAAATTAATTTAATTAATTAAATCTGTAATTTGTTTTATTGGAGTGATAGTACTTCTCATTTTAGGAGAAACAATTATCACCCAGCTCCATCAATATATGAGTTGAACCTCGCGAACCCTTGTCGCCTGTAAATGAAAAAAAAATTTAACCTTAATTTATTTATTATATTCTGTTTCAAATTTGAAAAAAAATTTTTTGTAATTTGATTACAATGAAAAATAAAAATGACATTCGATGACAATCACATGAGGAGAGACCTTCTCTCACCTCTGGTCACCTTGACTAATGACATTACTCTCAAATTATTTAAAGACTAATGTCCCCAAGAGGTCAGGGGGCCAGAAATAAAAATTATGTGTCAGAAATTATTCTTTTCCTTGCCAGGCAGATGCTTGAGCCATAGGTATTGTACGAGAGACGATGAATTTAACTAATTTTCAGTTACCTGTAAGTCTGTAAATTTGGGAGTGTAACATTTAAATCAAGGAAACAGTTAATAGAAAAACTGATTAAGGAATGTCTGTAAAGGAAGAAACGTTACTCTAAATGGACAAGGGAAATTTCATTCCTTCAAACAAAAAAAAAATTTCTTACTGATGACTATCATAATTATTTTGTCTCATCAGTAGAATATTTTGAGACTCACATTATTCAACAGAAATATGAAAACTCATGCGTAGCAAGACAGAGAAATTTGAAATGCTAATAGATCTTTAAATTAAAAAAAAAAAAAAAAATCCTTAGCTGGTGTAATGTTGTGTTAAATTTAAGAAGTCTGCAATCAGCTTCTTTATTTTCTCATTGTAATATGAAGTGAGATAAAAAAAATACTCAAATTCATTCAAGGTGCTTATAATGACCTTTATCATGGACATTATTATTATCATGATCATTTATCATAGACATTTACTCTAATGGAGTGTGGAAAGTTGCGTGGAGGTACGTGGCGTTAATTAGTAGATAGGGTATGAGATATTTTCTACCGAATCCTATTACGAATTATTATGAAAGTATGGTCCAATACTTTGGAAGTTGTCTTATTAACAATTCATCCGAAATAGGCCCAAAATGTGGCGTCTATGCTCAAGTGATGGGTAAAAATTTAAAATGAAAGTTTGTTGACCGTAGGTATTATTCTAAGATGATTTTAGTTGGGGTTCGGTCGAGGTAGATCCAAAAAACACAAATTGTAAAAAGATGTATTTTTTTAATGAAGGATTATCTGAAGGATTATCTCATCTTCATGAGAGCCCTGAAGATGGCTTACAATGTAAGCCGAAACGTTGGCAGATAATCCTTCATTAAAAAAATACATTTTTTTAATTTGTGTTTTTTTGGATCTACCTCAACCGAACCATCTTAGGGTAAAAATTTAATTTTATTTATATCAGGAGAATCATTGTAGAAGGCAATCGAACTCAATGTTCATCAAAACAGCTTCTTCACTTATTAAAATTATAAATGAGATCCCTTAGACAATTTTTAAACCTATCCTAATTTTTTTTTTGTGTGCGTTATCCTCTTTGGGGATTCATCCGTTTAGGTATTCGGGGAGATGGGTTATTCAGTGACGTATTTTTCGGGGGAGCCGAACTCATGGTAATGTAAAAATAAATGGAAATAAAAGTAAGAGTGCTTGTAAAGGGAAGAAAAAGTAGAAAAATTAAAAATGCTTTACCCACAAAAGTTGAATGGGAAAAGAAGGAACACGGGGCAGTGTCCTGTCCAATCGAATGGAAGGATGGAATAAATTTTATTCGATGGAACGATAATGGAATGGTGACTACTGATTCTACATGTTTTGGTGTACCTCCAGCTGCAGGGGTAAGAAAATATTCCAGTGAGTTAAAAATGAAATGCCCTAAGCTATAATAAAATATATTATCAGAGTGGGTGGAACACATCTTATGGATAGGGGTATAATTTTAATTGCATCGCCAAAAGTGGTTGTTTTTTGTTTTTTTAGCATGTTGAAACAATCCAAATTTTTTTTGTTGATATTTTAAAAAAATATATTAAAAATTCAGAGCTGCAATTGACGGGAGAGGCATCTTTACCCGGTATGCAGGTGTATAGTCACCCATAAGGACCACCAAGAAACTTTTCATCTCTGACCAGATATTGCAATACTTTTCTTACAGCAGAGCTCAGAAAAGTCTTATACATAAAAAGGGAAAACCAACTGTAATAAATGTAACGTTTGTATATCTCTATATGTACAAAATACAATTGTATTGAACATATTTCTTATTCTGTATTTGTATGTATCGAATTCTACCTTACAGGAGAAAAGGGATAATAAGTTTATGCATGCTATTTATTGTCCATAAGCTTATAATAATTATATTTAAACAATTAGTAACAAATTGATATTGTTAATTTGCTTAAACTAGGAAACAACTAAATCAATTTATTGTTTATATTTTTTCATGTGTAAAGTTTCATATACACTTCTCGACCAATATCTAAAAAATGTAAAATATTAGTATGTAATTGCATTTAAATTTTACTTGGTTAAAAATCAAGCATGTTGATAGCAAGTTATTTTCTGATAGTTTTATAATGTATAAATACATAAGATGTATTTACACATTATATACCTAGGGAAGGCATTGGAAGAAATATGGCGGAGTGCCTTGGGAACAACCCCTCTACAGTGGATGGGCTGTTAAACTTTCTTAAAAAAGCAGGTATAGCCTGGAAAATCTAAATTAAAGAATGAGATATTATTATTTATAATAATTACTATTTATATTTTACCATGTGTAGCATAAATGTTTTAAATATAAGTATTACTATTTATTTCAAAACTTTTGGTTATTTATCTTTGTATAGGTAGACGTTTCTCAGTTTTTTATTTTAAATTTCGTTAACGTACTTTAAAATAAAAAAAGAAATTTTATTAACTTTTATTAGATGATTTTAGTTGGAGTTCGGACTAGGTAGATCCAAAAAAAATACAAATTTAAAAAAAGGGTATTTAAAAAAACTTATCTGCCAACGTATCGGCTTAGATTGTAAGCCATCTTCAGGGATGCCTATCATGAAGATGGCTTACAATGTAAGCCGAAACGTTGGCAGATAATCTTTTTAAAAATACAATTTTTTTAAATTTGTATTTTTTTTCGATCTAACTTGACCGAACCCCAACTAAAATAATCTAATAATAATATCTACAATCAAAAAACTCTCCTTTGTTAACTTTTGTGTTATCTGAATGTTTCTATTCAACTTATTTTAAATGAATTAACCTCTTAAAATTAATATTGATAAATGACCTGAATCTTGTTAAATTAATTGCAAACCATAAGTTCATAAAAAACTTATAATGAAAGAACTTTTGCTACTTAAGATATTTCATCAAGATATTTTTTTCTTAAAATGAAGCTAAGAGAAAAATACTTTCCTTGAATGTAAGTTATCTGATCCTTGGATATTTATAGTGTCTGTAAGTTTTAAATACTTCTACTCACGAGAACCAAATATGTTTCATAAACATTTTGAAATTAATTCTTCTTCTCTTTTTAGTGTTTCAGTTTCCTCGGCTTCTATTTTGGAAGTTATATTTATTAGGACATTCAAGAGTAATATAGGCTCGCAAAGCTGTGTTTTGTTACGCAATAAGCAACAATGTTTGCGTGTTAACATCACGTTTACTTTATCACACTGAATGGGATGTATTTTTTATGGGCGTGTTGACTTTTATTTACATACAAGATTACTTGGCAAGATATCGCATTTAGCCTTCTGTTTTATGAATAATGTTTGAATATATACTTCCAAAGGACGCTGTTGAAAACTAAACAAGAATAAGATGAATAAAGTATATAAAATTAACAATAAAACATCGAAAGATAGAAAATTACTGGTTAAGGTAATTTTTTAAATAAAAAGGTTTATTGTCATGTCCAGATAACACGATTTTTTGGTGATAAAATTACAAAATATTTTAATTTAACACAATGTAATAAATAAATAAAAGTTTAATATGCATGTAATCTTGATCTGGAAATGATTTATATATCGATTTACCTAATATATTATATAAAAAAATCATTTACATTCTCATCGGTTAAATAAAATTCAGTGATCAAACATTTTATGGTAACTATTAATTTTAAAATAAAATTGAACAAAATTGCTTTTGTTATTTTTGTTTGTTTTTATCAAATTATTACCATCTTAAGAAGATTCACTCAGTTTACAGTATAACTTAGATACAAACAGTTTTTTTACATAAATTTAAGAGTAATCAAAAAGTTATTAGCTAGACAACTCCTTAGTTTAATTTCTGTAGGAAAGGGCAGATCACTGTAGACACGAAAATTTGAAAGCTATTAAATTTTGCTTCAACATATTAACGTACGCGGTAGTCATATTAACGTCACGTTATATATAGAAATTTCATTTTTTATCGTTTTTTTTCACAACTATTTACTTATGGCATTATTATAATGTTGCTCTTACATTATTTCACTCAAATTCTCGCTGAACACTAGTTATTAGGTATTAAGGAGTATGTGAGATATTAAAGAAAGAAACCAAATATGTAATTATTATTTTTTGTGGTATTTAATCCCACGTGAATTTTAAAAATCTTTAGTGCAGGGGAACAGAATAAAAAATCTAACTGTCCCAACCAGGACCCGAACCTGGATCTCCTGCTTTCCGGGCCGGACAGTTAGATTGTCCTGGCTGGGACTGTTAGATTTTTTATTCTGTTCCATTGAATTAAAAAAAATTGGAAAACCAATATGATTTAGTTTTTAAGAGAATTGCTGAACCTGGTTAAATTTAAGTTTTCAAAAACAATCTGATACTGTCTGCTAATCTATAATAACCTCAAAATATTGAACAGATCTCCAGTGATATAAGTCCCCGCCTGCACAATAATGAAGTATTTCTATGTATCTACTAAGAAACAATAGTCATATTCAATAAAACTTAGGGGTAACCCTTCAGCTGACATTTCCAAACTGCTACAGTAAAATTTGTAAAAACTTGTCAGGGAGACATTTATTGACAAATATACTAATACTATTTAAAATCTCAGGAACGCCCAAAAAAATGTTTGTTTAAATCTGTGATGTTAATTTCAGAAAATTTCCCCATCACTGAGCATAAATAAATAAAGTTATTTTAGAGATTTTGAGGAGGAAGGCGTGGGGAGAAAATATGATGTTGAGTTAATTGCCCAAGTTATTGCTGACAAGATGATAAATGTAAATTTCCCACAAAGGTTATTAATCACGGCTTGGAAGCCACAGAAAAAACCACCTGTCCACCAAAGATAATGGCTGTAATTAAGAGAATCTTAATGCCTGGTTCGGGCTTTGTTCTTGGGAGACGGAACACCCCCCACCCCGCCACCCACTTTTCTTCAGCCCCTCAAGGAAGAGTCTTATTTTCCCTGAGAAATACCGCAGTGGGAGGGCTCTTGATGAAGAGAGGCTCGCAATCTCCTTATGATAGCTAATACCCTGAGAGAGGCCCCGTCTCTTCGCCAGACGACAGGAACATTTTCCCAAGAGGAACTCAAATAAATGTGGACAGTATTGCTGAAAAGACAAATCCTCCAAAGATATAGATTACTTGGGATTTGTCCTGTTGGCAGAAGCCTTCTCGAGGAGCGAACCTCTCCTGCCTCATCCCGAACGTCGCCTGGAAAATAACTTTCCTAAGATAATAATAACTTACTTATATTCTGTAAGTAATACTCTCACTGACTGAATCACATATGATTCCACCTTTTACCTACTGCTATTTGTATAGAGGTTCATTTGTAATGAGTAGACCCGATTAGCTTATTAGTTATATTATTATATATTAATAAGTTAATATTACAGTATTATATAAGAGGCCATCCTTCTTTCACATACATTATTATTTGTATAGTCCATTGACTTCTATCAAGTTTTCTCAATGGTAAGGGTCACGATATTACAGAACATTTTATCCTACTGAAGGGCTTACCGGTATTTCTTACAAAACATCTCTTCCTATCGATAACGTATTTACTTTCTTTCTCCGAAACAAAAAAAACCACCATTCCGTCTAAATTTTTGCTTTCCGAAAACAACTAATAAAATATTAAGTCATGAGTTTGCTCAAATTTTGCAGGCAGCATTATTTATCTTCATATATATAACCTATTGAATGTGTATATTTAAATATATAATTATAAACGTATATTTTTATTTTTTAATACTTTTATTTAATAGTGATAGTTTTTTTGTACATTTGTAAAATTTTTTTATTTTATGTACTTCTTGTTTCACTGAAGAGTATATTCAATTCCGGCCGAAACTTCTGGCAAAATACAAACATATTGATTTACAATATGTTTTATTTAAAACTAATTACCCGAATCCCGACCTTTTATGATTTTTTTTGTTACCAACGATCAACTAGTATCCGCCTTTTGTCAGTGATGAGAGATGAGAGACTCGGACTTCACTCTTCACTGTCGAAGGGCATGAAATTCCCGAAAATTTTACTTTTTGTGATTTCTTCTTTTTGTGTGTTCACTGCACTCTTTCTGAGACTCGAGTATTTTATTTTCTATATATATTTATCTATATATAATTTTTTTTAAAAATATTCTGACCATTGCTGAACCCCAAAGCCAGCAGGTCATGAATGGTGGGGTGGGGTTCTATCTCTACTATCCTATATTTACACATGGGGAAGGCTTTTACCAGCAAGGCAAATCAATAAAAATATGTTTTCTATTTTTGTGTCATAAATTGTTATAATGTAGTTTGATAAAATCTTTATTCATCAGATATTCTGCTTCTTGAAGGTGAAGTTGTATAATTCTGCAAGACTACTAAAAAACTTCATAGGAATGTATGCGTACATGTAAGGCGTATGTACTTCTCCTCGTATATAACAAGTCAAGTGAGCGTCACACCTCCATTCATTCCTCAAAGAGTTACAAGCTGACGACGCTGTGGAATGTCCATGAGATCTTGCATCGGGAGTGGGGGACTGGCAAAGGGCATCTGTCTCAATCAGACTCCTGGGGTGGGGGGGATCACGTCTTTCATTAGCTCCTCGGCAACTCTGTCCTCCTGAGCCTTCCAAAAGATAATCCTACAGCCGACGTAGCCCTTTCATTCCATAATGAGAGATCGCCTTTAGGGCTCTCTGGTCCCTTCATTCCTACCATCTTCTCACCTGTCAACATGTCCACCATACTCGATTCCCTTCCCATGGGGTTCAAACCGCCCCCCGAACTCTCCGGACAAGCTACTTTGCACAATTATCATAATCAACCGGTGTTTTTTGATTAACTAAGTTAAAATGGAGAGTTTTTTGACCGTAGATATTATTCTTAGATGATTTTAGTTGGGGTTCGGTCAAGGTAGATCCAAAAAACACAAATTTAAATTAATGTATTTTTTAATAAAGGATTATCCACCAACGTTTCGGCTTACATTGTAAGCCATCTTCAGGGCTATCATGAAGATGAGAGAGGACGTCCTGTCCCTATGTTCACATTTCCATGGCAGATAATCCTTTATTAAAAAATACATTTTTTTAAATTTGTGTTTTTTGGATCTACCTTGACCGTACCCAAACTAAAATCATCTAAGAAGTCAACATTTTAAAGTTTAGTATCAAGTGAGTATGTTTAATTTAAATTCAAAAATTGGTTATTTAGGACGAGAACTTACTTCAAACCAAGATTTTTACACGGAATATTTTTAAACAGGTGTAATATTTAATCAAATGGATCAAAGTATGGGGGAAACCAAATAAAAACATTAGTTACAAATTGTATCTAAATCCTATTCTTAATTGTGTAAATAAAGGAAATTTTTATCGTTTATCCTAATGGGACAAAAATAACAGGACTTATTCAGTACTTGAATTTTTCAAGCCACAAACAAGATTAGTATAAAACATGAAATCTCTAAGATTGAATAGAGTACTTGGAAGTGAAAAGTGGAGAAAGAGCTCAACTTCGTTTTACATTCATAAATATTTACATTAGCTAGCGTTTTATGTGAAAATATTATACAATATAAACGTCAAAATAGTAACTTTTATAACTATAAACTCTAGATAATAAAAATACGTTTAAAGTATTTGGTGAAGATATTAAATAAATTTCAAGTATAAGATTTTGTCTTCCTAAGGTAGATCCAAAAAAAAAAAAAAGCTTCAAATTTAACAAAAGTGTATTTTTTTGAAAGATTATCTGCCAAAGGTTCGCCAATTAGTGTAAGCCATCTTCAGGGCTGGCTATCATGAAGACGAGAAGGAACGTCCTGTCCCTAAGTTCACATTTTCATTCCTGAGTCATGGAAATGTGAACTTAGGGACAGGACGTCCTCTCTGGCAGCCCTGACGACGATGAGGCAGCCCTGAAGATGGCTTACATTGTAAGCTGAAACGTTGGCAGATAATGTTAAAAAAAATACACTTTTTTTAAATTTGTATTTTTTTTTTTTTTTTTTTTTTGGATCTACCTTGACCGAATCCTAACTAAAATCATCTAATATTAAAAAAGTTAAATTTGTTATCTCAACTTATACTTTTCCATTAGAGTTTGTAGCTTAAAGTCTTTCAATTTTTTCCACTTAATTTTGCTTAAGTTCCTACATTAAGTAGCTTAAGTAAAAAAGCTGGGACATTTCATTCCTGTAGCAGATTATGAGTTTTTTTTTTTTTTTTTTTTTTTTTTTTGTAAGCAGCTCTAATTATATATTGTTCCGATATACATAAGTTAAGCAAGGTTAAAGTCCAATATGTAAAATGGTGGGCTAAACCTTATTACATGTATTATTTTTAAAATTATGAAAATAGGCAAGTAAAATCATTATAGAGTACCGAAATAATTTTTTTTTTTTTTAAATCAGTTAGTCAATAAATACTGTCCCAATTTTTTATTGATTTTTAGTGATAGATTATTGAAAACATAAAATACCAATTCATAGAAAATCGATATACGTCTTTATATATAATCATAGAAGTAATCAAGAGATAAATGCCGCCATGCGTAAATTCTATAAAATAAGTACATTTCTCATGTTTTAGTAAAGATAATTATAAATAAATGCAATTCGTTTTTAAGTGACGGGCAGAGAGAAAAGTGAAGAGCGTTCGTTTTTTTTTAGACATATTCTTATAGATAGTCTAAATTACTTTTATTTTTATTTTTTGTAAATAAAACGTTAAAAATTTGAAAACTAGAAAGCTAAATATCACATCTATTACACTCTATTAACTGTTTATTTAACACTTAATCAATATATATTCCACTTTTAAATTTTGGTTTTCTACTAAACGCCCCCCCCCCTCTCATTCATCTAATTCTTGTTAAAATTGAGTTCATGCGTGACGGGATGTCATACTTCACCTAAATACCGACTTCGGTTTCTATATTATAAAAGTTGGCTCAGTTAAAAATGTTATGTTTTTTGTAAACCAGACAAAATTATATTTGCACCAATTATATTCTATAATTCTTTCTTAACTACAATAAGAACAATGATATTGGCGATATTTTAATTCTGTGTGTCTCTCTTAATTCTTTTTTATTGGTATCTTCCAACGGTTTGCAGAGTGAAGCCTATATGTACAGAAATATATAAATGTGTGTGTGTGTGTGTTTAGGAAACAGTTTCCTGGTTACCACTATGAAGTACAAATGGTTTATTTTACATGTCCCTTTAAACGCAAAGGAAAAAATTGAGTATGTTGTGAAACAAAATCGTAAAGAATGGAGATTTAATCTGACACTTTTTTTTTTTTTATTTTTTTATTTTTTTTTTTACAAAAATAAGAAATCGCCATCTTCATTAATTTTCATTTAAAGGTATCTTAAGTCGTTGTACAGCGGTAAAATGATAATTGAAATTCGCAAATTTGAACGAGAGAAGAGCTTGCATCAAACATTAATAATGATTAGGCGGATTCTAAACATATTAATCACCTAATTTATATTTAAACAGAATAAAAATTGAAATGTTATATACATTTATAATTAAATAAATATATTACCAATTAAATAAAGTTATTGAATATTATGTTCTCTTAAATAGCAGGCTTGCAGTATTGTAATGGGAGTTAAATCCGACCTATAGTTAATAACATTTTAAACACTGTGACCATAATTTTTATTAATACATAACATAATCTGATAATAGATTATAGAATGATTATTTAAATTTCAAACATTAACAGTACTCTCTATAATTAGCATTTATAAATAATTATATAATTGTGGTTTATTATCCCACGTACATTTCAAACAATTAATGAGAGGGAATATAATAAAAAATCTATCTGTCCCAGCCGGGCTCAAACCTGGACCTCCTGCTATCCGTAAATGTACGTGAGATTATAAACCACAATTAAATAATTATTTATAAATGAAAATTAAAAATGTAAATAACGATAGTCAATAAATAGCTTGACAGCTCCTTTGAGACGATGTATTCGTCTTTCTCGTGGGTTAGGCTCTCGCTAGTGAGTTGGGAATTTAATGAGTTATCTAGCTCGTCCCGGTGGAGTAATGGTTTAGCATACCGGCCCCGCAAGCAGGAGATCCAGGTTTGAGTCCTGGTTGGGAGAGATAGATTTTTTAATCTATTCCCTCTCATTAATTCTATATAATTAGGTTAACCTGGAGTGATGTATATCTATTACCTAAAATTTTCCTGGCAACGATTTAGGTGTTGTTATTATTTTAACTAAATAAATTCCACTACTTGATATAATTTAAAAATGAAATACTTGTGTTGAGTCTGAAAGTTTTATCAAGAAAAGCAAATTTATTTTCTGACATCATGAATTACGACATAGAACAAGAGAAGCGGTATAAAGGAGACAGGGAGTTCGGATCCGAGCGTAAATCCACGTAGTTGGAAAGCTGAAGAAGAAGAAGAAGAAGAAAAAAAAAACAGTTTTACGCTCGTAGCCTTGGGTAAGTGCTTCCTTAAGTTGGGATGTGGAAAAAAAACCCTTTTCGCCAGCAGGTGAGAAGAGTGTAGGGGGTTGAAGGCTGTAAAAGGGGGTCCCAGGAGAAGGTTTAAAAGGCCCATCAGCCCCCGAGAGCCGCGCTACCTATCGGAGCTTTATAGTACCAAAACCCGCCAGCTCGTCTCAATGAGACTTATTGTCTTATTTCTTCTGTGGCAGCAATGCCTTGTCTTATAAAGGTATTTCGGCTGGGATTGAATGCAGAGTGGGATTCAACAGTATGATTACAGATTGTGTCTGGCTTACTGTTCTGCTATTATCGAACAGAGCTCAAATATGAACTTGAGTATCTGACTTCTCACTACTTCCTTAGTGTAGTTGCTTTAAAATTTATCATTATTTAATAGTGAATTTTGAAAAAAAGAAATTAAAGGATTTGAATTTCCAATCCCAGTAATGTCTGTGGAGATGCTGATTTAAAATGATACAGAAATTACCTTCTAAGCCTGTCAAAGTGCAGATGTTTAGCCCTGACACTTGTAGTACTAACTGACTGACAGTAAAGCAAATGCCAACAGAGAAAATATACCAGAACCTCTCCAATGTCTTCGTGGGTCAGTTGCTGGTAAGTCTAATCAAATCGTGCATCCCTGTATCTCTATACTCCTTAGTGAATCAGTTTGAGAATTGCCAATCCGTAATTATGGGTATGCTACGTATACTATAATACCGTCCGTATTGTGAGGGGCATCTCGTGCTACAAGAGACGTCTTGTGACGCTGACAATAAGAAACTTCCGGCAAGAGTTACATGGCGTTTGGAATACCGTGTCCATCCTCTGCTATTCATTAGCAAGTGGAACACAAAACAGAAATCAGCTGTCAGACGAGTAGTAAGGGTGTTTGAACAGTAACACCATATAGCAATGCCTAATATTTCCAATGTCCTATATATATACATATACTGTGCTATATAAATATTTTTCTTCACTGCTAAGATTATTATATTAATTATATTGAAGTATTGGCAAACGGTAAATTTAGTATTTTCCCAGTCCACGATAATCATATTCTGTATTTAATGCAGATATATGCATAGCAATGTTAATACACATATTACAGGATAATAAACATTATTTTCGCATATTATACATATATTTTACTGGACCATATTATCAATTTATCTAATTTAGGCGAAGATCCATTGAAATTTTTTGAAGTCGCTTTATGTTAACAAAGTGAATAGCTTGATTTCCCTAAAGACATTTTCTGCTAATAATAAGACCAATTTAGGTATTTAAGCTTCCTTTCGCAAAGTGTTGGATTACATCGTGAAGCGACAGCTAAATTTCATCCGGGAAACGGGTTCAGACGGAGACCAAAACTTGAAATCTTAATACAGTCGTTATTATCATTTTCACGAAAAAAAAATTTATCATAAAAAGTGTATAAAAATTATAAGGAAAAAATTTGAGAATATAACAGGGGTGAGAAGTAGCATTCCATCCTGGTTTGGCGGTGAACACTTATTCGCTCATTGTTTTGACAGGCTAGTAACTTATATATCCTCATTTATCTTATTTATATCCACATTTAATGAAACTTGAGGAAATCTGTTTTTATTACTCGGCGTCTGCGGAACGGAATTTCTGCTTAATTGAAAATAATGGATAGACCAAGGTGGATAAGGTTATTATTGAACCTGGCTTACTAACCCTTATAAAACATCCCCTGCTAATCACACGAGATACTCACTTTAGGCAGGACATACCATTCGAACGGTAATACACAAAACACATTGTGCTCTTGACTACTTGGAGATTTGTAGACCAGGGCACCTTTGCAAACAGGGCGCTGGATGAGGGTAGTAGGGGCCAGAAGTAGGGACCCCATGAAAGTGCAGGTTTAGCAAGTGGGAGCCCCAGATAAATCCCGGCCTGTCTGTCTGGCCTGACTCAATTGCACCCAGGGGGGCTACAACTCAGGCCTGTCCTTCAGGACGTCACTGAGAGTTTGCCAGCAGCAGGCTCTTGAAGAAAAAATTGCCAACCGCTCTGAAGAGGCTTCTCGCCGGATGTGTGGTAGGGGAGGAACCGACCTACCCGTCTCTCGGGTGATCGATGGGAAATACCAAAGAATTTACACTACATTTGAAGGATTACAATCGAAAGCTAACCCGGAAATATATTTCATAAATTTTACGTCCCTTATTTTATTTTTTCTGCCGTTACAAATTTGACATAAATAAATAATTCTATACTTTACTATACAGCTAAATGACGGAGTGTAAATACATTATTAAATTAAATTAAATAAAAGGCAAAACAAATTTTACCATCGTTATTTTAGACACATTAAGCCATCGAAAAATTATATTATCATAATTTTCATTATTGAAGATATGTATTAGTCTAGAATAAACATTAATCTTTCTTTACATCATTTAAACCCCTTATAATTATGCAGTTATAGCCCTTAATAGGAATATTTAATACAACAACTAAATATAAAACTCGATTATGCTAGACCTGCGCAAACTAATTTCTCTTGTTTGATTAATGTGAGGTTGATTTTTTATATATCTTCATTAGTAGGTGTTTTCTTAAAAATAAAAATAGGCTTATACCGATATAGTTATGAAAACTATATAGTTATAAAGAAAAATATTCTTTTCACGTGTTTTTTCTGAACACAAATTTTAAAGAAGATACTAGGATTATACAATAATCTAGGTCCAATCCCTTCACCGCCATCAAATTTCGAGCTTTCGCACATCGCGTGATGGCTTCTTCAGGACTCAATGAAGAATGAAAGCTTGGCACCTAAAAACTCCAAGACACGGTTAAGAAGTATTGGTCAATATGTCTGAGGGCCGTGGAAGCCTACGTGAACATAAATAAATATGTCAATTATTATAAAGTAAAATTCATTAAAATATATGTCAAAGTCAGAAAATGTCTAAGTTAGGACCTTTCGTCTGTCCTTATCTACTACTCCATACCATTCTGGGCCACCCGTCCACATTCAAGATTCCTTGTACCCCTGCCAAAATATATTTGTAACAAATTTCCTGGCATCGATCCTATTCTCCAGTAAAGAACCGCCACTGATAAGGCGGAAAAAATAGTGCTTCAAATATTATTTATTGTTTTCTTCGAAGTTGAATCGTTCAGCAATAAGAAAAATTCCTTAATCGTGGAACAAGTCTAAATTCTTTATCAAAGGAGATGCTTGGAAATCGATGTCATTGGTATAAATAAATTTATGTCGTGGTTCTGCCCGAAGGCTCAAACTAATACATCCTGAGAGCAGGCTAGCACGCTTATCAAATCCCCTGTAAACAGCATTAGCCACTGTTTCGACACGTTAAATCAGTTTCCCGTGGACATAGACTCAACAGAAAAAAGTCTATTAGATCGGAGAGCATGAAAGACAATATAAAAAAGATTAAGCACTGAGTACGCAAGAGGAACACTCTTTCAAACGAACGAGCAACAGAGAAATCCAAGACCTGCTAGAGAGCAAGAAGAACAGCTTACTCGAAGGGATGATTAGTGAGAAAAATACTCAAGTACAAGATAGGATTATGTTAAAGCATGCGGGGCATGAAAGTAAGCGAATATTAGTGGAGTCTAGAGGTGTCTCTGTGAGGGAAGCCGATACGACTGAGGCCATGTTTGGCAGCCAGCAATGACGATGAACCAGGCTTGAAGCAGAGCCACGCGGAACTACACACCTGAGGACCGAGGAATCATCATGACGACGTTTGTGACGCAAGAGAAAACCGCTCAACAGAAGAAAAGACAAGAAGTATATCTCGAGCAGGGACTCCGGATGGAACGACTCTGAGGAGATCAGCCAGCAGCATGTCAACTGACTTGTCCGGCTGAGGAATCTAACAGGACAGCTCAAGGGTGCTTAGTAGGGGCAGTAAGGGCGTTTCAGGGGATAAAGGTCACGTGATCGTTCTCATACCTGTCACCTGCACCTGTAAACTTATCCGCCCGGTCATGCAGTGCTTTTCACATTCAACTACTTCTCAGCTCTTGATTCCAGAGCTTCTTCTATAGCTGAATTCCAGTTATTAAATTATATTATTAAAAATAATTATTATAATAGTCATATTTATTGTAATTATAATTATCATTATCGTTTTAAATATATTCATATATGTAATGTAAACTTGCACCATTGCAAGTTCTGGATCTGATTTCCCCTCTCTTTCTTCTTTGGCTCTCTCCTCCTTATTTTACTTATGTTCTGTAACTTTAATGCCCTTTTCCTTTCTGCCAGTTTTCTTGATTTCCAGAACTACTATCGTATACGGAATTTTAATATATTTTTGCTGATTTCGAGACTCTATACATGTCCTCCATCCGTTTTGGGGGAATTTAGTCCTTTACGTTGAAAATTATCTTAATGTCGAGCTCCCTACAATCTTTTTTATTTATAGAACGTTCAGTCTGTGTTCTTATTTACTTAGAAATCCTTCCTTTTCCACAACTTTATGATTTGCGTGGTTTTTCAGGAGAGTTGAAGTACTTTTTGGCAACTTCCCTCTAATACTTCATCTCCCTGTATTTCAATATAATTTTTACTTTTATTTCACTCTTCTCTTATAATTCAACAATAAATTCTATATTAGAAATCTTAATAAATCCCTCAATATCTTTCTAGCCCCCCTTTCTCTTCAATCTATCACACTTGGCTCGATGTCTTCACCATTGAATCCTCTTGTAACCGTCTCTTTCTTCTTCTCCCAGCAATCTTGTATCTCCATAAAGGGTTTTGGTGTCACTAGTGATCAATCTTTAACCAGGAAGACCAAAGTATCTTTAAATATCTATTCGAACCTTATCCTTAAACACTTTCATCGTCTCCTTTTCAAGGAGTCCTTTCCCAGAACGTTCGGAAACTCCTATTCTATTCCACTTTAAGTTCTGTTTTGTATTGTGTGGAGGTTCTTCACATTCCCTTGAGGAAAGCTGTCGAGATGAGCAACTCATTAGGTTTGTTTTCGAAGCGCCCAGAGACTCAAGTGTTCAAACGAGCTTTGCACCGAGCAGCGGAGGTTACACTTACTGTTGGACGCCAGTACTTTGGAACGCCATCTGACAAGCCAAAAGTACTTTGGATGCTTGTTAAACATTGTAACAAGTAATAAGTAATTGCTGTATTGCAGATCCTCAATAAATACTTGTCCACCTGATCCTAGTCCTCTGATCTCTATTATGCCCTCTCATTGAAATCCACTTGATTGACGCTTTTGATTTTATTTTGTGCTATATTTAGATCATTTATATATGATTTTATTGAAATATTGTGAATAATAAATAATTTTATAGCAAGGAGTATATTTGGTATAAGAGGGTACTCTGAACCTTAAGCCTGGGCAAACTTTGAGCACTGTTAAGAGCCATTGAGAACAACCGACTACTAGCCGATTNATAATTTTATATTATATATTGAAAAGAAAACGTTAATTATTTTAGAATTATAATAAGAAAACGTAATTACATTTTATTATAACTTCAATATTTGCTCCTGTTCCTCATATTTAATATTATATTACAAGGTACCTTATGAAAGTTTTATTGTAGATAATTATAAACAGACCAGATAAGCCTTAATATATTTATTTTTATTATTCTTAGGGGGTTTTTGATCCAAAACAAAATTTGTTTTTCATTCATTCACTCTTCAATTATACACCCTAGGCAGTTCCGTTTTCCATTCATCACGCTGCTCCTTTAACATTTATCTTCCTAAGGAGTGGAGGTTATGTAGCACCATGAGAAATGTGTTTTTGAGTTAACAACGTGACATTGTACGGAAACGCATGAAATATGACTCAAGTCTACTTAAGCAGGAAGTAGCTCCCGAAAGTCTGGGCGATCAGTCGTTTTTCTAAACACGTTTTACTTTATTTTTTATTTTTTCAAATCCCATGTTCTACACCTGTAGAGGTATAACCTCAACAAAAAACGAATAATTAAGAGAAAATCAATATTATAATTTATAAATGTAAATTTAATCTGAACATAATAGAAGATTATTAATTACTCTTAATACCTCTATTGTCTTTTCTACATGAAATAATTTAAATAGAAAAATCCACAACTTTAAAAATGAAAAATTAAAATAAATATCTTCTTAAATATAAATATATATTTCATAGATTAGATTATATTTCAATTGAGAAATTACATGGCCACAGCCCTTAATACATTTGAAAACATTACGATCCTTTTATCTTTGACGCGAGAGAAAAGCCCTTAATGTACCAGTGGCCAAGAGTTTTTACCTGAATGCTCTCATACTTACAGTTGGGTAAACACCTGTTTGACAGAATTCAACCAGAACACTAATACAAATTCTAACCCAACTTAAACTGAAAATTTATCTTCTTTATTTGAGCAGCAAGTTTTAAGAGAAAAAAATAATGTCCTCAAGCTGTCTTAGTACTGAGAACAAGGCTGAATATATGCGACTTAAGGGCTGAAGGACAGAAACCGTTTTACTTTTAAACAAAAGAAAACGCAAACCTGTAATAATTTGTTGAATCAATGAATTTAAACACCCTACTAGGACATATGATGGCATTTGTTTACTCCAACACATTTGTAAGCTCCAAATACACAGAAATCCAATTTTATTTAAGTAACGCAATGAACGCCAACGATCAGTAGATATCTGTTTCTGGATGATTTAAAATAAATAAAATTTAAAGACATCTTAGTGGGCTACTAGTGTCTTAAAGAAGACATTGCACGAACTGGAAATATGGATCAATTTAAATAATTTAACTTTCTCTTCTAAATAAATCCTATTTACTGAGAAGCAGTGGTTATCACTTTCGCAAATAAAGCTTGTTTTTCAGACATAGAAATTGATTCCAATAATAATAATAATAATAATAATCCGAGCTAGGTGAGCCGTATTAAATACCTCAAGGAAGAGTATGGAAGGCAAATGAGTTTCATGAAGGTGCATGGCAAAACTATGTAGGGTTCGAGGGGTTGCCAAAAACCGCTTCATAATATCTCTATAAATCTCTCAGTGAATCAAAACCGGATTATGGTAGTTTTATTTACTTTGAACCAAAAAAAAAAAAAAAATAAAAAAAAAATAGCCACCCATTATGGGTGTATTCATCATACAGGTATAATTCCATAATTCCAGCAACAGGAGTATTCAGGACCAGCCTTTGCGAAAAAGCAAGTACCTCATAAAACGACCAAATTTCTTCTCTTTATATCTTATCTCTTCCCTCAAGTATTGTATCATCAACCCTAAAATCCTGGGTACAACTAAATAAATCATCCCAAAACATACATCTATAGAATAATGCTTAACTTACTACAACATCTCATTCCGCTTACCATATGTTATCGAAAAGTAATTGGCTCATCAACAGAAATAAATCTTCAATATAATTATCTTGAGGGACACGCATGGATACTAAAACATCAAAAATTGAGGTCCGGCTCCCACTAGTCAAATGAACGAGGCATAGAAACGTAACAATTTTATCAAAACTTATAACAATAAAGAAATAATATATACAGATGTGCCTACTAATTTTAAATAAAATATAATAAAAAATCTATTTTCAATACATCTATAAACAAGAGCCACCGATTTGTAATATCTGAGAGGTACAGTTACCAGTTCAGCATATCGTCGAGGACTGCCAAAATTTCAGAAGTCTTTTTACGTCCGAAGACCTAAAGAGAAAATTAACGGAATGCCTATGAAACAATATACTCATTCATGTTTAATATTCTCTAAAAAAAAGATATATCTCAAAATTTGTACTTATTTAGAATGATATAGAAACTAGATCATACATTATAATATCAACCACAGTCACTAGATCTTTTAATGCTGCAAATAATAAATTATACATCATGACTGACTATATCAGTATGTGTGTGTGTCTGTTTCAGAGAATTCGAGTGAGCATATGTATGAATAGATATTGAAAATTGCTATAATATGATGGTTGCTAATTGTGTTGTATTGTTAATATACAACACAAATGTTACCATTATTAAAGTTTGTGCAATGTCCTCTATTTATTGTTATAAATAATTCCTTTTTTATTAAAATGATTTTAATTAACTTATAAATTTTAAAAAAATTATAAAATTAAATTGTTATTCCTTGCTAAGTACCAACGTATATTAATCTAATTGTTAATAATTTATTTGCATCTAGAAAAATTTTTTAATATACTTCTACTTTTATATCTTCCTGTTACCAAATTTCTCTCTTTATATGAAGCCAAGCAATGTTATTCTACTTTTAGGTTTACTAATGTACATGAATAAAAGGGAAAATAAATAATTGAAGCATTATTTTTTAATTTCAAAGAAAAAAACTAAAAATAAATATATTTATGCATGTAAAATATTATAATTAAGAAATATATTTTATAAACATTGACGAGGATAGGTATATATATTAGTATCAGATGTTCTTCTGTTATATGCTCTAGTTAAATAAAGGCAATCTGTAAGAGTGAACAGGCAGGCCTAAATTTACTATGCAAGGGAGTAATAAACTAGAGTTGATCGTCCCTCCTCCATGATCCTGTACTACTCTCATCTCTTCTGGTGTCTGAAATAGAAAAAAAAAAAAAAAAAGATCATGGTCTTTAAACAATTAATGAGAGGGAATAGAATAAAGAATCTAAATGTCCCAGCCAGGAATCGAACCTGCATCTCCTGCTATCCGGGCAGGTACACTTGCCAATTGTGCTACCAGAACGCGCCAGGTATCTCACTCAATTCCCTCTACATTGGCGAGAGCCTAACCTACGAGAAAGACAAGAACTTCGTCTTACACTCGAAGGAGCTGACATTGTCAAGCTATTTGTCGACTCTCGTCATTTACTTTATTTACGTGGGATAAAAAACCACAACCAAATAAAATATTTATAAAGAAAAGATCATGGACTTTGTTTATGACTGTACGGACCGATATTATGATGAGGGGCAGGAGACAAAGAAGAATGACTTTTTATCTGTAGATGGCCCAGCGCTGACTCGCTGACTCTTAGAATGAATAAATAAATATAGAAGATTACAGCTGACAAAGTAATGTACTATACAAAACAATAAATTTCCTTCTTTGAGCTGTAGATAACAGCTGGAGTTCAAAGTGAATCGTAGAAAACAAAGGGATGAAATTGAATATAAATCTGAAGCGGGCCTTTTGGAGGATGAAGACAACGGGAGTAGGTTGAAGGTAGGGAAAAGGGCGAAGCTAGGGGTGGTATAAAAGGGCCTTGAGAAATGAGGGCTTCGTTTGACAGGTTGTACTCGGTGGACAGCTGTAGCCAGGACGGGCTGACACTCTCCCACCCACACCCTCAGAGAGGGGTTAAAAATTCAGTCAGACGCACCACCCAACTTGTCAATTCTCAAACCCCACTCCACGGCTTGGCTATCTCTACCCCCCACCACCACCCCCGCACAAAACTTTCAATTTAATCCTTGGAGCTTACATTTCTCTCTTTCTCACCCCTCCCCCCACCCTGTCTTCAATAACCGCCCTTCCCTTCCATTCATTAATTTACAATTTAACTGTCTATCATTTCGTTCTTGAAAAAGCATTCTTATAAATTCCTCAAAACAATTAGTAATTCATTAAGAGTCTTTGAAAATGCCCTTACAGAGCTCCAATATGGAATACCCTTTAATCCATAATGTTTATATTTATTTTTATTCAGCATATTAAATAATATACATAAAGAAAATTAAATCGAAATTTTGTAAAAAACAAAACAAAAAACAATTTAAATGTTCCAAAAATTTTATTGACAAGTTAAACTTCCTTTGTATCAAGATATATAAATTAAAGAAAAATCGAAAGACATTCTTTTGCTCTTTAAGAATAATTTTTATTTTCTGTTAAAGCCAACTTTCAACCAAACTGCTACGATTAATCGACCTAATCTCCATTTATATTTTATTTTTTCTTCAATATATAAAATAAAAATAGATAAATGCGAAACCCGCAACACACATGCAGGCAGCGAAACGTGTTTTAAGAGTACAGTCAATTCTTATCAAACGACTTAATGGTTTGAGATAAATAATTGAGGGGACGGAGCATGATGCATTAATGTGCACATGAGAATTCTGTGCGCAATTTACGAAAAAACAACACAAAAAAGTTTTTAGCAGAAGGAAAACTGCTGAAACACTTTTCATTCAACTTACCGAAAATGTTTTTCTTGATGACTTTTAACAATGCTCCGTAATTGTAAATAATTTACATAGCTAAATGACGAATTTCATCTTTCGGCTCGGGGAGGGATAGAAATAAAATCGGTATGGCCAGAATTGGACTGGAATAAAAAATGAGGAACTTGACGTAAATACTAATAATAATTAGTTTTTATTATAATAAATTACATATTCCATCCTCCTTATTCTAAAAATATATGTGATAATCAATATATAATTCAATACTGTACGTTCAGCTTACCTTTAAACATCAGATATACTCAACTGATTTCAACCAAAAAAGAATTTTAACAGTTCACAACAGTTTTAAGTCCCCAATAAAAATTCAAAATATCGAATTTAGTTTTCATTTAGTAAAAATAAGGAACCTCACCCTATTTTAGAATCTATTTAAAAAAAAAATTTCTGTGATTTGATTTTTTAAATATGTGATTA
>KZ807323.1:495673-517747 GCA_000696205.2 Oncopeltus fasciatus | reverse complement strand
TATATATATATATATACATCGCTTGATCGCTTGATATATTTCAATATAGTTAAGTTTTATTGCTTTACAATTTGCTTACAACCAATAGCAAGCTGTTTTAGTATCACAATATATAAATGAAACAAAATTAAATTTCAAAGATTGGTATAAATTACACAAACAAGAGACACTTAAAATTCCTTTGAAATGTAAATGATATTTTTCATAACTTTTTACGTCGCTATAATTATCACCTCGGTTTAATTATAAATATATTGCATATTTTACGATTTTGGTGCTTGTATTAGTCCCGATGTACTCGCTAATTGGCCTGAAATTTGATAATTTGTCAACAGAAAATTGAGTACTATTGTCTAAAGATGATCAAAAAATTTTTTTTACATAGATGAAGTCAATTTTAGCAATTATCTTGGTTTCATTTTTTTTTTTTTTTCATTAGAGTAAATAGATGGGTTAAAGTGAAAATCATAGTATTCAATTAATACACTTTGTTTCCGCGACATAAAGTACAATGATTGTGATGCAACATTTTGAATGTAAATATCAAACTTAATTTAGTTTATTGATTATTGTAGTGATATAAGCTTACTTAAAATTAATTATTTAATTAATTACAGAATTAATTGATTAATATATCAGTCTTGGTCCTGTTTACTATTTTGATATTTTAAAAAGTTCCTCTCACAGGAACTACTGGAAACATTTCAGTTTTACCATGCTTCATTAATGATATACTTAAATGAGAGTAATTAGCTTATTTGCCATTGCAAGCTTAAATGGCCAATCGGAAGAAAGGGTATGATCTCCATCCCAATCCCCAACTATCTGTGATATAGTTTTAGGCTGTCCATTAAAAAAAAAAAAAAAAAAAGGGACACTCAACTCAGTTACATTTTTAAATATCTTTCGTAAACTGGGTTTTCATAAAATTATGATTTGATATTAGAATACTATAGTGTAACTTGTTATATAATACCTATATTATTTGATATATTTCTCATTTAAGAGAAATTCGCATATATTTTTTAAAAAACTGTATTTAAAAAATACACTTTTTTTAAATTTGTATTTATTTGGATCTACCTTGACCGAACCCCAACTAAAATTTTTAAAAAACTGTATTTAAAAAATACACTTTTTTTAAATTTGTATTTATTTGGATCTACCTTGACCGAACCCCAAGTAAAATCATCTAAAAATAATATCTACAGTCAAAAAACTCTTCTTTAAAAAAAACAACGTTTGTTTTCAAATTTGGTCTTCCTCTAAACCTCTTTCGCCGATACCAATGCTTTTCTTAGCTAACTCATAGAAATCAGGTTAGAAGTGGAGCGTTAATGTTTACATCTAATCGTTCCCTCACTTTGTTCTATTTCTCTTTTAATGCGTTTTTTATTTGTATTTAATAGAAGACAAATTTTGAAAATAAATGGAACAAAATATTTTTCACGCATGTATGTGTTAAAGTACTAAATGACAACCCAAATCTTCTTGTAGGACTGGGTTGGATGGTATAGCGTTTATTCCGCAGAGAAAATAAGGCGGTCGGTCTTCCCAAGGCGAGATAAGCCCAGAGATATGTTATCAGCGATTAGTGGCAGGCCATTGCCCCGGCAAAGGGATTTTCATTAATATTAATGGAGATGGAGATTGTTCAGTTAGCGAGAGATAGTGCGGTCAATATTAGCCCCAAGAGTTCGAATGGTGTACAGTAGGGGTATAATCTTCTCTAGCAATAACCTACAGTGTCCCCTCCTATATTGCAGATCCATTGATAACGTTATGCCTAATTCAAAATCATAAAGATGGAATTGATAAGCACTAATGCGCTTTCCATCTGCAATAAAGTTGTAACTCACCTAATTATTGAAAAATCGAATGGGGAAATGAAGCCTCTTTAAATTAAACAAGCTTCATAATCAATAAATAACCGCTTGATTGAATCAGAAAGCAAATATAAATAAAATAAAACAGTCCCTCAATTGCTCTTCACGTTTGGGGTAAAATACTTATAATGAAAGGATTTTTTGCTAAGAAAGGTGTCTAATTGCCTGATTTACAATGCACAATAGTACCAAAGTAGTCCTACTTGGGTGTTCCCAATAGCACATCAGGAATTTCTGGATTATTGCAAACATAAGCACAGAGAAAAAAAACAACAGTTCTTTTTATTATTGTCCATGTTCCTTATCAAGAAGATTAAACCTTAGACCATTTCTAATATAATAAGTTCTATGAATATCTTTATAATCAGTGCCAAATAGGAGATGAAAAGAAATATAAATAAAACTTCCTTGTCTATAAAATACTTACATTTTTAATCATCTCCTCAAAATCTTTTTTGTCTAAGAAAGATTCAGAAGAGATACTTGATAAGATCCCTGAAATTATTACTTGTTCTGGCTTTTTAAAAATTATTTTGCTTCTTTCTAGTGAAACTAAATCATACTTTTCAGGGAGAGTGGATAATTCTTCTCCAACTATAAATCACTGAGAAAACCAATTGGTGACTTCAAAAATATTTATAAATTTATGCTTGGCATAAGTCTATCAGCCTCCCCCCCCCCGTTTACATTTATTTATTGATGTTTCGATTCAGGATGCCATTCATAAAAGTCAAGAAACAGAGAGGTTAGAAAAGCAGAGTTCTATTTGCCCTTGGCTGTTTGCAAACGCCTTTATTATATCTGCTATTGGTTCTATAGATTGACCGCATAAATCCAAACCGATCTATTCTTAGAAAGTTTAAGCGGATACTTCTGTCAATTACCGCTTTATATTAGTAGTTAAATAACAAGTCTTGGTCTTGGATAAAGCCGGACTGTAGGTGAATATAATCTACAGTTGTAGCAAAAACAATAAATGCAAGGGAATAGAATAAAAAATCTGTCTCAGCCAGGACTCAAATCTGGATCTCCTGCTATCTCGGTCGGCGTGCTAGCCATTTGCACCACCAAGACTAGACGGATAACTTATTAAATTACCCCGAGCATACTAGCGAGAGTCTAAACCTCCGAGTAAGACGAATACATCGTCTTATGCTCTGAGCAGCTGACATTGTCAAGCTATTTATAAGACTCCCGGTACGAGTGCGGGGAATTTAATAAGTTAACTGGCTAGTCTCGGTGGTGTAACTGGCTAACGCGCTTGCCCAGATAGTAGAAGATCGAGGTTCGAGCCCTGGCTGAGACAGATAGATTTTTTATTATATTCCCTTGCATTTATTGATTAAAATTTACGTGGGATTAATTGCCACAACGGAAACAATTTATATAAAAATAAATATTAAATTATTTTAGTATTTTACATAATGTATAATAATCATGAAAAAAATCGAAGACGAATTTCATTATATCTTTGCTTTTAAAATCTCCTGAATATTCCATGCCAATAAAATTTTAACTTCTTTCATCATTACATTTGTTAGTAGGTGATGATATGTACTGATAAAAACCTATTTCTGAGAAGGAGAGTTTTTTTGACCGTAGTTATGATTCTTAGATGATTTTAGTTGGGGTTCGGTCAAGGTAGATCAAAAATCTAAAATCATCTAAGAAGGACTATTTCTGAGAATCTCTATGGATTGTGAGGGCGTAACAACCTAGATGTTTATCGCCTAAACCAATACATATCTATCTATCTATGGATTGTATCCTTACACAAATCCTATTCCTTTTGAATGCATTCCTCATGAGTCTGAGCTCTGGCTTCTTCCCGCTTTATTCATTAGACAACTTTCCTGTAGAGAATTGCCTTGTTTCTCGCTGTATTTCAATGAAATGCTAAATATAAACAATTTGTGTTTTGTCTGGCTATGGGGGAGAGAAGAGGATTATTTTGATAAAAGGAATAAATATATATATATATATATACTATATATCCCTCGATTGTTGTTCATGTAAAGTGTGTATTAGTTGTTTTTTGTTTATCTTGTGTAAAGATTTAAATTTCTTATTAATAAAAAAAGAGATGAAGATACTTTATAAGAAGACTTCAACTGAAAATGTCAATTTTGTACTCAGCCATTGTATTAAACTTTTATTCTATATAATGCTCAAATGGAGAGTTTTTTTGACCATGGATATTATACTTAGATGTTTTTTTATTGGGTTTCAGTCAAGGTAGATCCAAAAAAATACAATTTTGAAGAATTTTACATTTTACATTATAATTTTACATCATAAGCTGTCTTCAGGGCTATCATGAAGGCGAGAGGGGACGTCCTGTCCCTAAGATCCCATTTCCATGATCTAGTCTTGAAAATTGGATCTTAGGAACACGACATTCCCTGTCGCCTTCACGATTGGACATTTTTTTAAATTTGTATTTTTTTGGATTTACCTTGACCAAACCCCAACATAAAAAATATAATACTTATATTCTACATTTATAATTTTCATAACAAAAAGACTATTCCAAGGATTTTATACTTATGATTTTATTTTGACTTATAGATCAGTTATTAGTGAGTTATTGCTTTTAATTCATTTCTGAAATGATGCAGAAAACTTCCAGTTCGGCCTATTTTTTCTACAATATTCTTGAAAAATAAAAAGGTATAACATAAATGGATGCCCAATAATAATTTAATATTTATTTAATAGCCGATTTTAGGCGAATAATTTGGTTTTTGTTAATCGATTTTGTGAATTTTTTTTTTAATGTATTTTTGATATCCCAATCCCATCCCTTCTCCGAGCCGTCATAAATTGAATAGTCAGACAGACGTTCTCTGCGTGTCCATGACATATAAGCCATTCCGTAACCAATTAGAGTCCTGGGACGGGATGCAGAGAGGGGGGGATGAAGAAAGAGTACAAAACAAATTTATCAAAACATGAGCGCTTATTCCGGCTGTCTCTGGGGACGGGCAATTTAAGGGGACAAGGGAAATTAAGACGTCAATGATAAAGCTCGCTAACGATAAAAAATGGCGAGCGTGGAGGAGCTGACAGGATGGTAATATCAGCCATGACAAGGTCGTCAGCTGACTGCCCCCACACAAATCTAATGCTCCCTTTTCCCTGGCACGACCTGTCCGGCCTGTCCCTGTGCCACATGGACTTATTTCCCGCATTTATCTACTTTTCACCCCCCCCCCTGGCTCCATTTAACCAACTTCAATTTAGTTTGTGAATATAACCCTCACTATAGAGGGTTAACAAAACTGAATAAATAACTATTAAAGCTTGAATAATTTAAATTTTAAACTAATCTAAAAGGTTATTTTCACTACCAATGAATATGGAACTGTGATACCTTCTATTATCCGTCTTTATTGGTTTCTGCAAACCATCTTCGCATCTTTGCAGAAACCAATGAAGACGGAGAATAGAAGGTATGATAATTTAAATTTTAGATTAAAGCCTAACTAGAAATTTTCAACTACCATTATTAATCCAGGTTTTTATCAGTGTTAATTTTTTACTGATTCAAATGTCATTACTTTGATGAATATAAATATGAAATTTATGTAAGGTAAATATGATTTGTATAGGCGTATTATATTATATATGTGAGTTATCAAAATACATCTCTTTATATTTAAAAGTATATTTTTTTAAGTCTCAATTTATTACTTATTTACCTACAACTTACTAGATTAAATTAATTTAAGTTATCATCATTAATTTTCTTAATATGATGTATGAGATGATAACAGGCGGTTTGAAAGGCGTTTCATTAAAACGCATAGGGTATATGATGTTGAAGAATAGAATCAGAAAGTATTTGAACAAAATGTGCAGAATCGGATGGTACATGGGGTTCATTAGAATTTTTTTTTCTAACCTTCATTAACATATTACATTCTGTTTAAAAAAACAAACAAAAAAAAAACCATTTTGTAATTTGATAACAATGAATAATAGAAAAAAAAATGACATTAACTTGCTGAAATGGATAATTGTTCCGTTTAATACTAGATATATGACAGTAGCGAAATCCCAATAATCTGATTACGTATCTAATTATTTTTTTTTTAACTTTTATTTATTTATTACGTTCTGTTAAACAAAAACATTTTGTAATTTAATTACAATGAAAAGTTTAAATTATATTCAATGACAATCACATGAGGAGAGGAGGTGAACAGTGACACCACTCCCAAAATATTTTCAGACTATGTTCCCAGAAGGTCGCGGGGCCATCTTCGTTTGAGTCGACGGGGAGGGTTGTAGGGGTTGGAGTTGAAAGACAAGGTCTGTGCTAGTGGATTAGGATGGAATGGCAGTTTACTGTGAAAAAGGCTGAAGCGGGAAGAAATTAGATCCTGAACAAAAGGAATATTAAAATCTTGGTGAAGAGAGTAATTGGATACGTAATAGGGAGCATTTTCGAATATTCTGAAGGTTTTGGATTGAAAGGACTGGATTCGTTGGACGTTGGAAGGCTTGGCGGCACCCCATCATTAGAAATTGTAGAACCAACAGAGGATATATCAAAAGTTAAAAGAATGCTTATACACTGGTTGTAATGGCTTCTCGAGGAACTGATGTCATATCATTGCCTTCTATTATGATGTGGGTACTAAACGATAAAATTTACAATATATTATTTCTAGTTACAGTTATTCAAGCCGATGTCCAACTTCACTTACCATAATTTACAGTGTTCCACTGAAGTACCTTTTGAATAATAAATTTCTACATTGATAAGTAAAAATAAAGGGAAACAATTTTATTGGGACTAAAAGTTGAGAAAAATCTGTATTTTATATTATTCCATTTTCCGAGATATCCTTTATCTTGATCTAACCTGTCACTAAAATGCATAAATATTGTTAGTTTTACGTAAATGACTTTATTTGAAATTTAATTTAACCCTCTGAACATAAAATAAAACAAAAAATTTATAAATTCAATGGTATACCCATTTAATGAGCAATCCACCTTATGGGGAATTTACGAGTAGCTAGCTAGTGAACTCAAAATCAAATTGACAATAATAAATATAATATATGTTTGCAGTAAATACATTTGAATAGATAATAATGTAATTTAAACCTTCAAGTTAATAAAACAATATTTGGAATAATACATGTATGTATTTTCATGTGTTAGCTCATATATATTTAGAAATGTATTAACTCACTCTTTTGTGATATTGGTTAGATCAATTTTTTAAAGATATTCTCACATTTCGTCCTTGACCTTCCCAAAATTAATATAACTCTTTATTGATCCTACATTGAGAAAAATAAATACGGCCATTGAAAATTATGTAAGAATAATTTACAGTTTATAACGCTCTTATACACTCATACGGATAGCAATGGGGTAGGGTAGTTCTACCATGAGCAAGTTGAACTTTTCTATTCAAGCCCCCGATACTCTTGGTGACTTAAATTTTTGTAATGGTTTACTCCCTGGGACTGTAATTCAAGAACAAATATCCTTATTTGAGTCAAAAAATTGAAAATATTTCTATTCTCAATTTACTTATCCTTATAAAAGAAATAATTACAATATTAAGGTGTACAATTTTTCAACTTTTTTTCGTTCGTCAACAAGCTACTTCAAAATTATGTATTTAAAATTAAATGCTCGCAAAAANTAATCCGGGAATCACCCTCCCCCATCTCTTTTTTGTACCTTTCTTCATTTCTGTCATGCTAAATTTAAAGACAGATATAAATTAGAGCTCAATAGACTAGGGGCATTGTGGTCTACTCATTAAGGTACTGGACTCCAGGTCGAAAGGTATAAAGTTCAATGCTGACAGAGCTCCTTGGTTTTTCTTTCTGTATTTTCTGTTTGTAATGATCCAGAAAATTCCTGGTGTGTTCCTAGGGAACACAGTCTTTATTGGGAACTATTCTTCATTGAAAGGGGAAAATATTTGGCAGTGAAAATGGTATGCTGACCACACACATTCTCTAGTGTTCTGTGGGTCAAAAATAAATACATCCTTAATATGTATTCCCCCCTTGGGCCTGTTGCATGAATATTTTTTTTTATTTTTCTTTAGGAGACTATTTTTTTTTTTTGGCATGTCAACCACTTGAGTAGAAATATAGTTTATTTATAAACTCATAAATTTTTCCCACATGATTAAACAAAAAAAATATATATTGACATGAAGGCTCTTGGAGAGTACAAGTAAGAAGAAATATCACCTGTTATAAAATAGAAAAATGATTTGTTGCTGTTCCAGTTTGCCCGGGGCGAGGGGATCCGAGACTGCCTCTCTCTGCTAGGATTGGGGAGGGAGGGTGGGACCTAAGGGTAGAAGGAGGGTTGTAGATTGAGTCCTTGCTCAGTGTTGGTTAGGTTCGAGCCTTGTACCACTTCTCTATACAGTACTTCCCATCGCTCTTAGCTCGGCTTCTTTTTCTTTAAGAGCCCCTCCTCTATCCATCTACCTCTTCTGCTAAGAGATCTTCCTCCTACATAGGTCTGTGCGCATATATGCATATACACAGGTACGCGCGCACAGATACATACACCCACAGTATGTTTGGGTTGTGACATGTTGTGGGACGGACCCCATCTAGGTTTATTGCATGGCGCTATCCTGAAAAGCATACCTAGTTGGATAGGCGGCTCGAATATTTCGGAGGCTGTCAGAAGTGCCAATACAGGTATCCATGAATGCGCTCTAAGGCCCAGGAGACCAAGAAATGAAGTTGAAACGTAATGGTAAATTATGAATGAACCTAACGTTAGACATTTAAGTTATTTCTAAGAGATTGCTCTTTATTTCTTTGACATCAGGCGCTTTAGGTAGAGGATAAGTAACGTAGACCATTTAATTTTTATCATACCTTCTATTATCCGTCTTCATTGGTTTCTGCAAACCATCTTCTGTTGGCAAGCGCTTTCGGACATTATCCATCCTCGTGGCCGAATATATGTATTCATTTTTACTGTCTGTATTTAACTAGAGTTCAGCGGAGTTGAATACAGACAGTGACAGTGAAAACATGACCTTCTCATTGCCAATACTCCATGAAAATAGTGTGAAGAATAAAAAAAAAATACAAGAAAAACTCAGGACAAATCCGTATATGAAGTAACTGGAGGTGTATTTCCTGAAAACAAGTCCGCTTATAAATAAAGACATGTGGAAGAGAGCTTGGAAGGGATGGAGCTTGGAAGATTAGTGGTCGGCATTAGACTGCAGAGTAGAACGCTATTTAAACGCCACCAAATAGACCTAGGCTGAATTATTTGTGGCCCTTAATTAATTCAGAGCCTTGCCGCAATTCCTTACCCACACTAAGCAATTTATGAAATCACTTTTGTTTAATAGCTTACATAATTTATCGTTATACAAAATCACGTTGTAAATCCTCCTTGTCCATTGTTCAGACGTAAATATTACTTGTAGTGTAAATTCAATTTTTAAATTGCTTGGTCAAGTTCGAACACTATGCGAGTTGACGTCGCTAAGAGCTACTTACAGTTGGGAGAAGGAGTTTAGTACACAAAACAAGAAAAAATTACAATGATTAAAATTTTCGGGGAAAGTCTCTCCCCGTCTCTTTCACAGTCTCTTCCCTCCTCACTGACGAAGGGCGAGAAAACCCCCCGAAAAATTACTCATTGTAATTTTTTATATTTGTGTTCTTGTTTATTATTAGAATATATATANTTTTTTTTTTCTACATTCTAACATTTAAAGATATCTGCTTAGTTTAGGGAGCACTTTAGAGGCTGACATTAATTTATCACATTTGTAAAATTCTGGTGACTGATTAAGCCGTAATTATTGGCCGACGACGAAAAGGTCCGGAGACGTGCTCTCGGCACAGGACCCCTCGAACTGCTACAGTTTCGGGGCACAAACAGCGGTGAAAGTTTAATGGGAGGGGGTGGGGGGGCCTCATCGGCTGCCCTAATCTCGCCCGAACCGGTAGGCACCCTCTCGCCCGCGCTACAACTTTTGAGGACCCCTTAAAATTTCACGAGCCGGAAGGGGGAGAACAAGGGATTTTTCTCGCCTCAGCAGGGGTGGGTGAGAGCGGACCCCTGAATTTTTCAGGACCCTATTCTTGTGTTTATAGAGGCGACGGAGACCGCGGCCGCCTTCTCTAGACCATCCAACAGTTTAGCCCTTCCGAGCCTTTTTAGCCCAATATCACCCTATATTTGTTAAAAAATAAATATATAAAAAATGTTCCTTGGACATTCTATATACTACAACCAGCACATAAATTATATGTTACTTACTATCACTAACTGCAATAACCAGCTTAATATCTCGTTATTATATACAAAAGTCGGTATATATATATAGGTAGATTTATAAATATACATTCATGGAAAAAATAATAAAATAAATATATATCATATATAAAAATGAAAAAAAAAAAAGGAATACTAATAAGTATATGTATATGTATATAGTCATACACAACTAAAAAAAATTAAACTGTTATAGATAAACGGCTTTTAAATTGTAATGTTCAATTTTATTTTATGTTATCTATTAAATTTATTTTGCGACACTTATGTCCTTTTAAAAAACTATATGTAAGATAATAAACTATATATAAAACCTTTACATATTTACACGATTTAACATTCGCTTTACATATTTATTACATATCAATCAATATATGTAATATCAACGTGAAATTTCGCATTAAACACTTACATGCAACATTCGCAAAATAATTGTAAAGGATTGGAAAACACAGATAGTAAACACTTTACTGCAAGCAATTTCAACAGTCAGGGCGTAATAACCACGCAGATGATAGCCGTGGAACATGATCCTGTACTACCCAGAAGACCCCCAGAAGATAAAATTGCTTTTTAAAAGTAAACAAATTTGATTTATTGAAAGAAGTATTTTTTATTAGATGGCATTCTGTTAAGAAAAAAAAATTGTGCAATATGAGAGGAGATTAAATTTATATTGCATATAGCTTTATTCAGTAACACACTGAAACAAACATTCAAATACCCTTCACCATCACAAGCAAGAAAATTGTTGTCTATAGTAATTATAAAAATGATTATATGGATTGGAAACATTCGTTTTTTTTCTTGTCGTGGTTCGGTCAAAATAGATTTAAAAAATTCAATTAAAAAAAAAAATTAACAACTTTTCGGCTTACATTGTAAGACATGTTCAGGGCTATCATGAAGATGAAAGGAGACGTCTTGTAACTAAGGTCCCATACTCGTGAATAATAAAAATAGTAATGATATTGATCTACCTTGACCGAACCCCAACAAAAAAGAACATCTAGTAACAATCCTGAGATGATTTTAGTTGGGGTTCGGTCAAGGTCGATCCAAAATACACAAATTTAAAAAATGTATTTTTTAATAAAGGATGCCAACGTTTCGGCTTACATTGTAAGCCATCTTCAGGGCTATCATGAAGACGAAAGAGGACGTCCTGTCCCTGAGTTCACATTTCCATGACTGAGTTCACATTTCATGATAGCCCTGAAGATGGCTTACTATGTAAGCCGAAACGTTGGCATATATTTAAAAAATACACATTTTTTTTAAAATTTGAGTTTTTTGGATCTACCTTGACCGAACCCCAACTAAAATCATCTCAGAAGAATATCTACGGTCAAAAAAACTCTCATCTAGTAACAATGTATACGGTCAAATACTCTCCATTCGAACTTATAAGGTTTGAAGTATCCTTATCTTTATAGTGTAAGAATGATTTTATATATATTTGAATGGCATTGATAGTTTCAGCTACCGATTTTCTAAGAATCGCCAATAATGAAATTACGGGTTGATTTAAAATGAAGTCTAGGCGATCTCAAGGGCAACACAAAATGAGACTAAGACGTGAATTGAAAATGTCGGCTAAATAATACAGCTAGCGACTTGTGAAATGGGAAAAAGGAAGATATCTATTATTAGATTTTTTTTTATTCGGGTTTCAGTTAAGGTTGATCCAAAAAATACAAATTAAAAAATTTATTTTTGTAAAATTATATGCCAACGTGTCGTCTTACGTTGTTAGCCATCTTTAGGGCTATCATGACGACGAGAGGGGACGTCCTGTCACTAGGTTCACATTTTCCTGACCGAGTGGAACCTCAGTTTTATGTCCTTAGTTCAGCTCAGTCATGAAAATGTGAAGTTAGGGACAGGACGTCCCCACTCGTCTTCACGATAGCCCTAAAGATGGCTTCAAAATACATTTTTTAAATTGTATTTTTTTATCTACCTTGACCGAACCCCAACCAGAAAACATCCATTCCAAAAAACTCTCCATTTGAAGATATCTTACTCTGAGTCCTCTCTCTTTCCCAACCCTGATCGTGGCCAAGCTCCTCCATCCTCCCTGACGGAGCTGGAGGCCTAGCTGGCGTTCTGTGGGAACGCAAGTTAATCGCAGACTGTGAGAACTCTTTTCACCCCTCGCCAGGAACAACCCTCATCAATTACACTCTGCCCACTAATGAATTACATTAATCAGCTTTCTAAAACTCCACCCCTTGCAAACCTTTTACCAATATTACCCAACCCCCACTTTGTCCCACTCTTAATTTCATTACACACTTCTCCGCTGACACTCTCTTCTTCTTCTTTTTTTTTTCTTCTTTCAATGGCGCTCAAAGAACTAGTGTTTTCTTCGAATTTTAATTTGAGAAGTCAACCCGCAAAGTTGTTTTATTCAATTATGTAGAAGTAGCAAAAAGGACATAATAATTTAATAAAAAGTCGGAGATAACCGATCAGCACACTCAGTCCTTATTGAATTTTAGAAGCTTGTATAATTTTTTAGTCTCGCCAATGAATTGCTTTCCTTACTATTCATATATTTCAATAATAACAAATTTCTTATAGCAAATTTAACTGTCCCCATCTCGTAATTTATTTATTTTTTCTACAAATATCTTACGATAAGAACAATGTTATAACAGTATCGTGATACTTATCATTCTGGAGTGAGGTTTTCTGAATTGTTGTTAATTCAAAATTGGTGTTCAGATATTATGTTTTACTTTTATATGTATTCTATTAAAGACCAGTTTAACGTTCTTTTAATATTATTATGGGCTGCAAGCCCATAATAACTAAAGAATAGAGATAAATATAAGTTTTTAATAACAAATAATTACCTCTAATAAATACAATCTAAGAATTACTAAGAAATGGATGGAAATTATAAATTGCTTACAGCTGATAATAATTTATACAAATAAATTAAATGTGTTTATTTACATAGAGGCTTCAAGATAATTTAGTAATCACTTAACTGTTAGTGGCACTGCAGAGGCTACGACCAGCCCGAGGCTTTGTAACGATCTTACCCAGAAACGGACACAGAAGGAGATAACTTATCACTTCATGAGGGAGCCGCTGGCGGGTTACTTTTTTAACTTCGTGCAAGGGTCGAGAAGGACCTAGAGGATTCGAATAAGGATTTCTTCGTATTCCTATTTCCCATCTTAAAGTGCAAGGAAGCATCTGGCATCCCTTAATTGACTTCTTCCTGTAAAGGTCTGGTCTTCAAGCAACCTACTTGTGGAGTGTTTGGTTTATACGTCATAACAGAGAAAGATAATTCTCACTAAATATCAAAGGGTTTTCCTCATAATCTAATATTTGATATTGGGCCGTATAGTGTTACCTTACCTCCTTACCTCTAAAATATGTAGCTTTGCTTAGATAGAGCCATTCTATAATGGTGGTTCAGTGATAACTTATCGGATTACATCTGGTCTAAATGTGGGTGGTGGTTGGTGGATGTGACAAAGGAGTTTAAAATGTTCGTGAAAACATATATAGGGTTGTCTAATAATTGTTCGCCCTATCTAATTTCAGGCAACATGCAATTCTCAACCCTTACGCATTTGGGGCGGAGGAGCATCTAGCCGGAACCTTATTTCTATTAGTATTTTTTATATAATAGTTAATAATTATTTATTTCTCTGTGTAAGCATTTCTACTGACACCTTCTGACTTGTCCTCATCTAGGAAATCTTCTTATCTTATAATTTTTTACATAAATTTGTCTGCAAATTCAGTGATTTGCCTAGTCGCAAGAAAACCAGTGAGAAATAAATAAAATGACATCTGTTGTTTCTATACTCAAGCAGGAATTCTACAAATAACATATTGAGGGTTCTTTCACTGTTTTGTTGAATATTGACATGTAATTGGAAAAATGCCACTAGTTCGGGCATAACTTATTGTATGGATTATTGTAATACTCACGTTTACCACGTGTAAAAGTTTTTAGGTCTGGAAGGGGGGGGGGGTGTATTTGTCGTGGAATTTGATGGGTAGAATTATTTTTTAATAAATCGCGAATGCTGAGGAGCTAATAGTAACGCCAAAAAAAACAAAATAACTTCTGCAACATGAATAGCATAATTAACTATTGAATGTCACTGCTGCAGCAGTTAAAATGGCATCTCAATTTTTTTTAAATACCATTAACACTGTGATTATCTACTCTTTTTTCCTAAATGCAAGTTGATACAATTGTTATCGGTAACTCATTTATTTCTACCCCTTTTATGACCTGCTACAACATCTGCTATTTGCCTATTTCTTGAGTAAAAATGACGTAAAGGTCACACATGGGGCTGGCCCTTTTAAAGAACCTATTTTGGTAATATATTATTATATCATTTTAAAATATAATTTAAAATAAAATTCTGCTTTAATTAAAGGTTATATTCTGAAAACTTATTAGGACTTTAATGAAGTCAATTATCTGGAACTTTGGAAATCTATGAGGACTCTAAGAATATACTTTTTTAGGAAATCTTAATTAATTGAAACTTCAATATTACTTCAAATTTCAATAATCAAACCTCTCTCGCTGTTCCACGAAATAAATCATATACTTCATTGTCCCCTGGCAATAACATCATTATTATGTCAATGTTTTTAGGGATTCCACAATGGTCAGAATCAGACTCTCTTCGGAGTAGTGAAATACGAACACTGCCGAACTCTTGAAAGCCCCTCAGAGCTGACCAAAAACACTTTAACAGAAACTATATGCACAATAGCGGGCAAGTTATAATGAGCTCCGGGCAGCCAACGTTCAAATCTGGAATATTTTATATACTTTATAGTATGTAACTGTTACAGCGATTTATGTCTTTTATGGCTATTTTCTGTGCCCTTAAGATATTGGCCACATTGTAGCTATGCCATCCTAACCATAGTAGTTTAATGACCTAATTGGGGCAACGAGGTAACACATGGGATCTGTTTGGGTCTCTAAATTCTAGCACTGCGGGTTCGAATTCCACCATATGAAAGCTTTTTTATTAATTTTTTTTTCTATAAATAAAAGCTTGTCATAAGCCATGGATAAATAGAATGAGATGGGATCCTTTAGATAGCCCTTCCCTTCAAAGCCCAAAGTGAATGAAGGGAGTTGAACAAAAAAATAAAAAATATAGTAATAAATATCAGTACGATAGAGCAAACTAAAGGACCTCTATGCCATTACCAGATTACCCTCTAATTAACATTAAATGAATAGGTGAATGCCTAGATATTTCTGATTGCTTTTGAGACTTGTTTTTCTTATAAAAAACATGAAAAACATTTGTTTGTCACATCCAGGTAGTTTTGTATTTAAAAAAATGAGAAAAAAAAAAACTATTCTGTCAAAAGCAATTAGATTTACAATTTCTGAAAATAATACAATTAAAATGTTCCAGATTTTTTTTACAAAGAATATTAATAATAGATACTTTTTGATTTAATATTTACTTTAAAGAATAAAAGAAGGCTTCAAATGTATTACTTTTATTTTCAGTTTCTATTTTCATTTTTGCATGTATCTTATGTCAAATTATCAATCCTGTCCATTTCATCTTAAGTAATAGCATTTTTATTATTTAAAATTATAATATTATAGAANTTATTTCACTCAAATAATTATATAATTTTTATTAAATTTTCTATAAAATTTGTCGTTGTAATAATTTTGTTTGCGCCCTTTGGTCTTGAACTGATTTGTGCACATCAGCGTAAACACTCCTTTGTTCTTCACTCTCAGGAGAGTCTCATATTGAACTCATATAACCTAAGGTAACGAACTGGAATCGGAGGTCTACGAAGACAACAGGTGGGGGTAATGAGTGTGTGTGTGCACGTGTGGTGTTTAATCTGAAGTCGTCCTTGAGGCAAATGGTCTTAAGTGATGTTGAGATCTTTACCAGAGCTCAAGCACCTCTTTAACAAAGGAAGGCTCCGACAGGAATCAAACCTGAAGCTCTCATCTTAGGTGGCTGAGACAATCAACTTGAACCTGACATGTCTTATATAACTCTTTATTAAAAAAGAAAACTATTCTTTACATATTTCATACACTATAATTTTTGATGGGGTACATAATAATAGTCCTTGCTCGTCTATCCCAGGATCTAAACCGTCCTCAGAGAGGAGACCAGGTTAACCCGCGATATACTATCTGGCACTCATCTTCTCCTTATCCTTGGATAAGAAGGAGACTAGGCAGGAAGACAAGGAGGGAGTAAGAGGGGGAGAAAAATGCCAGTGCACTCACTCGCTGGATATTGTAACTAAACTGACTGGAGTAGGAGGTCTCTTGGCCACCTCCTCTTGAGGAGTCGGGGAGGGTGGTCGGGATGAACGTGGGATGCCAAGGAGAGGACTAGAGGATTAAGATGTCCTTGGAGGTTTGTGTGGAACTTATCAAAATTAGAGGGGATGAGCTTGGAAACAAAAGGTACTTGCAGGTCAGAATGGACGGTTGTATTGGATACTTAGGAAGGAGAGTTGAGGATTGTGCGAAGGACTTTGGACTGGAACCCCTGGATACATCTAATGTTTGATGGCTTCGCTGTGCCCCACAAACCTGACATGTCTGACGTTAGAAAAATGTTCCATTAAATATTTTATTTATCGACCTTAACAAAATTTCGAGAGAAAAATTATGAACGAGGATTCCTACTAGACGTTTGAACTCGCCCCATCGGTCCTCAAGATCCTCCCGTTTTTCTTCATTTAGGTTATTAAAAAAATCTTATTTACATATTTTACCCGTTTTTTTTTTCTACATTCTAACATTTAAAGATATCTGCTTAGTTTAGGGAGCACTTTAGAGGCTGACATTAATTTATCACATTTGTAAAATTCTGGTGACTGATTAAGCCGTAATTATTGGCCGACGACGAAAAGGTCCGGAGACGTGCTCTCGGCACAGGACCCCTCGAACTGCTACAGTTTCGGGGCACAAACAGCGGTGAAAGTTTAATGGGAGGGGGTGGGGGGGCCTCATCGGCTGCCCTAATCTCGCCCGAACCGGTAGGCACCCTCTCGCCCGCGCTACAACTTTTGAGGACCCCTTAAAATTTCACGAGCCGGAAGGGGGAGAACAAGGGATTTTTCTCGCCTCAGCAGGGGTGGGTGAGAGCGGACCCCTGAATTTTTCAGGACCCTATTCTTGTGTTTATAGAGGCGACGGAGACCGCGGCCGCCTTCTCTAGACCATCCAACAGTTTAGCCCTTCCGAGCCTTTTTAGCCCAATATCACCCTAGAGAGAACTGAAAAATAAAAGAACCAAAGTTAACTACGTTTTCTTTCTCTCATTTTTTTTATTTCATTTTCGGAGAGAATTTTAAATCAAGTGGATTTTTCCGCATAGTATTTAAGATAAAATAATTATTATTTGCACCATAACTTTGTAAATTGTTGAAAAATATTTACCATTATGCAGTTAACAATGTCATTCATGTCTTGAATTTTATAATTACTAACAAAAATTGTAGGCGGAACAAATTCTCTAAATTAACAATATTAAACTTTCGTAAATTCGTAGGTTAAAAATGTACAATAATATTAAATTTTCAAACTTGTTTCCCGTTATTTATTTCATTTTCTCTACTCTTGAGAAAAAAGAATACTGACCTGTTGCATTTTTAGACGTTGCTAAAGCTTTCGATCGAGTAATAGCGTAAGCTCAAGCGCATATTCCCAAGCACCATATATTTAATCCTTAAACCTTTCCAACCGTTTCTTTAGGTCCGGCAAGGATCTGGTTACTCCGACCACCTTCCTGTGAATGTGGGTGTTCCACAAGGCAGTGTGCTTGGACCCATCCTGTACACTGCGAACATCTCCACCCATCCTAATACCCTCCTGGCCCTCTTTGCTGATGACAAAGCCGTCCTCTCTTCTCATCCTAGTTCTAAAACCGCTTCCAGTATATTACAAAACCAGCTATTCATCAGTCGTACAGAAAATGGATATATCATAAACATAATGAGCAAAGGTAAATTTTTCACCAGAGAAAAGATTCTCCTAATAATGTCACGTACAATAACTTCCTTATACCTCTCTCCGATTCAATTCGATAACTTGTGTTCCACCTTGACTCTCGACTTAGCTGGCACGAACATATTAAACTTAAGTGACAAGAACTGAACAGACGCAACGGACTCTCATACTGTCTTACAAACATGCGCTTTTAGTTCACAACAGAGAATAAACTGACTCTGTGCTAGGCATTACTTCAATTTTCATCAGAGAAAAGATTTTCCTAATAAAGTCACGTACAATAACTTCCTTATACCTCTCTCCGATTCAGTTCGTTAACTTGGGTTCCACCTTGACTCTCGACTTAGCTGGCACGAACATATTAAACTTAAGTGACAAGAACTGAACAGACGCAACGGACTCTCATACTGTCTTACAAACATGCGCTTGCAGCTCACAACAGAGAATAAACTGACTCTGTGCAAGCCATTACTTCGATTTATCTGGATATAAGGCAAAGAAAAACGCTCTATGTAATGTGTACAACTCTACCCTTCAACACGACTTTAATATTCCCTCCGTCCAAGATCTCATCTCCACCCGCTTCAAGCTCTTCCATAGCAAGAGTACCCTAATCTATATGCCCGATCTCTGCCGTGTGGCTCCAATCCTTACAACTCTCCCCGACGACTAAAACGAAGATGGCTTCGCGACCATTTATTCCTTGATACCTAAATTTATTGAGAGTGGTGTCAATGGGCTCCTTCTTCCTGCAAAGTGACATTTAATTTATTTTTATTTACGTTTTTTTTGGTTTATGGTATATATGAATATTATACTTAGCCATCAAATTTCAAGATGTTTTATTAACAGAATGTAATAAATTAAAATTATATATATANATATATATATATATATATATATATATATATATATGTACTCATATATATTTGTTTATAAGTATATTAAATAGCTCAGACATTCCTGGCTCAGGACTGTACACGCCTCGTGTGACTCAACTCTGGATTTACTTGAACTCATTCTGCCTATCACAAATGACTTTTCTGGTCCCCTCTCTTGTCCCCAAAGTAAATTAATCTTATAATTTCTAATAAATATTATGTGAGAGTAAATTGGAATTTTCATTATAGGAATTGGTTTAAATGTTTTAGTTTTTTTATGTGTTACTCACAAAAAAATGAAAAGGAAAGTATAACGAGGCTTTACTGGGAATAATATTTCATATTAGTAGTCAATGATTTATGAAACACAATAAAAGTTTAAAAGGACTACTGACTGATTTGTTAAATTCAAGATTTCAAATAAATGTTAATGTTTTAATATCGACCAATACCAATGCTACAAAATTCTCGTATTTTGAGACGATACTGGAAGTTAAATTTCAAAACAGTTGAGTCAAATCCGTCCACAAGTACTCGCGCTATTTTAAGGGAGTTTCGTGTAACAAAAGGTATGTCGCCTTTTACTCTCGGTGAAAAAAGTGAAAAAGAGCGGTAGTGTGGTCCCTCACGAACTCCCTCGTCGGCAATCAGATAAGTGGTCAGAAATTTGTGAATAGTTAATGAAATTTTGAATTCAATAAATTTTTACTCGCTTCTGAAATGAGAAATTTATCGGACGATTGATGTTTTGACACTTTAAAATAATAATTAGAGAGTACTTGGACACTCTTCAGGTTGGTTTTTATCCTAAAAAATTTAAGAAGGAAAAATTTATTTACCTCATATTTATAAATAAGTAATTTCTGAGGAAAAGAATATTTTTAATTAATTGCCAAATTTATTAAATGACGTTAGCCCTTAGCTAGCATATTACTGCTTATAGTTTTTCTAGGAGAGTTCTTAAGGTGGGATCCACTAAATCAGTGTGAATAGAAAAGGGTGGTCCATTTGAGAATATAGTGAGAGACTGAGAGAGGAGCTGCGGGAATAGAGGCCATATTGAGGCTGGGTTCCGGGACAGTAATGAATTGATGGAGGTGATTATGTGACTCGCGGGCTGCGTGTGCTGTAACGAAGAATTAACTGAGGGGCAATGGGCCTCACTAGACCGTTCTAGTCACGTCATTATCGCTTCCGTTCCCATCTGCTGCACTAACCCTATCTCCACCTCAGGCTTATTTCACTTTTCACCGCTACCATTCTCTTGCGGATGCACTCCCTGGCCTTCACATTTCATCATCTGCCACCCACAGTCACTCCATCATTGTATTTCCGCCACAATCTATTTCGCTATATACATGTCATCAATATATGATTTTCATTAATATTTGAAACTATTTCTTAAAATATACCATTTCACAATAAAGTTATTATATAGTATTATGTTGATAAAGATAAATAAAATGCTTGACGCAGAAAATACGTTTATTATTATTAAATTTGAGAGTGGTGTAATTGGTCACCTTCTCTCCTCATGTGATTGATATTGTATGTCATTTTTTTTTTCTCTAATTCATTGTGGTGATTAAATTACAAAATTTTTTAATTTAACAGAATGTAATAAATAAATAAAAGTTAAAAAAAAGAAAAATTATTATTAAAGGCATCTCATTTACTTATACACACAAACGTACGCATGCATGAGTTATGTGTGTACTTTCACTGAATTATTTCTTTAATTTCTCCCTTCATTTCATTTCCATTAAAGCCATGAATCGAGCTAGGACATTACAAGATGTGTTAATTATTTAATTAATACATTTTTAAGATTTATTAATTGGAGTTTGATTTTGCCATGCTGTGACAGCAAATATAGTAAAACAATAGGCGTTTTTTCCTAGGACAACCGTTACTAAAATGAGATTTTCTATACCAACCAATTTTTTTTTTCCTTTTTTACAGTTTTGTGTTCATAAAAAAGCTTCTTCAAGGGCTTTTAAATCACCAACTAATTCAAAACAGCTAATAATAAAAATTAGTTATAGTACTTGAACTGATTAAGCAATAAATAAAAATATATGGACTATGAAATTTATGACCTTGAAAAACTATCCTATTAATCAATAACCCTTTAATTTATATTTAGAAAACAAGCCCTTACCACAGCAAAACTGTGAAAGTGACTTTACAATTTATTTTAGCATTACAAAAATCAATGATCTTTTCAGGAAAATATTCCTTTTTTTATACAAAGAAAGTATAAAAAATAATACAAATAAATTTTATAAATTTTCTGTAATATAAGTAAATTAAGTATAAATGCAAATCATGAGATAATTCTGGTAAAGTAATCCCACATTTGATTTGTAATTTGAATCGCACAGGGAGCCAGACATCTTTTTCCCTGCCTCTCACTACGATTTAAATTATTAAAAATAATTGGTTTGTAAATTAACATTGGATTTTACCTAGAAATTGCCCAACATTTATTAATAACTGCTGCTTTTAAAATTCTCTGCAAACTTTAACAAAAAAAACGACTCAAACTATATATGAAAATCAAAGAAGAACTAGCTGAGTAAAGTTTTTTTCATGCGCCAGACCTCATTTATGTTTTTAATAAATAAAATAAAATTGTACCTGAAAATTTGGAGTTTATTTAAAACGATTCTGTTGAAGATATAAAAAATTAAAATTCGCTTAATGGCTTAATGTGATAATAATAGTCATGTCAAATTGTTTAAAATTGGACAGCTTTTAATGTCGTGCGTAATAAGTGTGTAGTTAGCGTTTGTGCCTAAATAAATAAATAATGGAAAGCAAGTAATTCGCTCTGAAATAATCGTGAAACAAATTTCCATTATTTATTAAACGCTTTACTACTCAATTATAAATATGCTGGCATTTCTAAATTGTAAATAACATTAGGTCGCTATACGATAAATAAGAAATTAAAAACAAACGAAATTACAAAAAATAAAATTAATAAATA
>KZ807323.1:466809-491837 GCA_000696205.2 Oncopeltus fasciatus | reverse complement strand
AATATTGTATTTATAAAATTATAATAGTCGAGAATTAGTTGGGGTTCGTTCATGGTTTATAAAAATAAATACAATTTAAGAATGTTTTTTTTTTTTACTATCTAAAATCTAAAATTTAAGCTATCTTCAAGGAGTTGGAATACAATGTCATCAGAAACCATGAGAAAAACAAAAACTTTATGATCTAAATTATTATTATACAAACCTAACGTTGCTAAGAGTATAAATGCTTCGGAAAAACAATAAAAAAATATTAATTTACAATATAATAATAATCTCCCCGGTCAAAAACTCTCGATTTCAAGTTTATCTTTGAAAAAATTCGATTATATATGCTCCTGGATAATTTAAATATTCTCAAAATCTTTTAAATTAAAAAAAAAAATATGGTTATATTTAGGTTTTTTTGTTGGTACGTTTTTTTTCTGTTACTTAATATTTTCTTGTATAGTGGTCTTACTAATAATTGTGCAAATGAGTGTCAAACAAAATTTTTAAAAAGTAGGATATTTTAATGTCATCTCTCTCATTTCAAACTTTTTGCAATTAATAATCCTTTTCGTTGGTAAACTGCAGAGTTTTAGATTTTATCAATTCTTCCCGGCGTCTTCAAATAAAACTTCAGTCTTGCAGGAAGTTGTAAAAGTGAGTAAATATGCCGTATAGCTTGTTTAGAAACAGAAATTCGTTAAATTCATTATTTAAATTTTACCTTCAATAAAAAACTACAATTAAAGAAGAAAAGCAAACTAACAGAGGATTTCGTTATTAGCTGAAATCAGATAAGTTACAAAGAGTTTGGATAATATTGAATTTGTTTAATGTTAAAATGGAGTTGTTTTTTTTACCGCAGATATTATTATTAGATGTTTTTTTATGGGATTCGGTAGTACCTTCACCTTTCTACTTTAGCTGAACCACAACAAAAAACATATAATAATAATATCTGCGGTAAAAAAAAAAAATAACTCTCAATCTGAATATATATCATATAACTTGGGGAGTTCCTACAATGTCCAGCTCTTCACATAGACCTCTCTCCAGACTTCAGGCACGCAACATGGCCTCCCAGATCTCCTCTGCAGTCACACCACAACCAAAAGACAGCATCAACAACACCATATCATCAGCAACACCTACACTTGCAGTTGATACTACTAGCTAGGAGTATACTACTATCTTGATCGAACCCCAACAAAATATATAATAATGAATTTGTTTAATGATCAATACCTTTGTGTTAAGAAATAAATTTATAGTATAAAAGTGAAAACGAATCGCCTTTCATTAGCAATTGGTAAGTTCTTCTTCCCTTCTTAGTCTTCCGCTGGAGCATGGGAAGTCTGCTTTGTCTGCTCTATCCAACATACCTAAATATACCCTTCTCAACTCTCATTCCATAATTCTTAATAATTTCTCTTCCTGACTAATTGACCATAATTCATACTAGATTAGGCAATATCGATTCCTTGAGTGGGAGATGAGTGAGGCATTCGGGAAGGCTTAGTGTTCATTAGTGAGAGTAGACCCAGATTATAGTCATGTCCCTACATAATGACAACTGATCCTCTCACTATTACAGTGACTACTCATGTAACCCCATACCCCTTATCACTCCTACTACATTTAGCCGTCATACACTTGTTTTTGAAGAATAGCATTTGATAACAAAAAATGGTTAATTAAAAAAAAAATAATGCCCTTTAGTTTGAAGTTTATTTTATTATTTTTTAAAAATTATTTATTTGTTTTTATTGCGCTTTGACTGCCCTAGTCATTAGCGTGGCTAAGCAATTTTATATTTTACAATCAATTCCACAGTGTTTCAGCTAAATGTTTGATTTTTTAATAAGACTCGGGTTTGGATAACATGGATTGTCATTAAGAATATATATATTGCAGTTAATTGAATATATTAAAATATCAAATTCTTCTTAAATATTACATGCTATTAAATATATTTAAATATTAAATTATTCCTAAGTATTGAATGTAATTTTTGATTCATATACGGCTCGGACACTAATTCTGGTGTCCTTATGACGATAGATAAATGATTTGAAGGTAGGAAGTTTTTATTTTTCTCATAAAATGTGTAATTTCCGGTCGTTTGTATCCGTTACTGTTAGCAGTTCGCACGGTCTATAGATGGACATTCCTTGGGTGGGTCGCGACAAAGTTTTATCGTAGCTGAATGATGTTACATCCAGTTGTCTGGATTGATCTCAATTCGGTGGCACTTATCTTTCTCATACCTCTTTGCCAACAGTTCAATTTCCTCTACCGATTTTTATTGTTATCTAAGTGACATTGAAATGTTGGATCGATAGCTATAGTTGCTGCTTCTTTAGCAGCTGTTTCAATTTCCGGGCTCAGAAACCCGAGTTGCTTCACTGAGACCTTTATGGCAAGTGGATTCTGTTTAATGTGTGGGCTTAGTAAGATAAGGGCTTCATATTGTGAGTGTCTGTGAGTATAACGGACTATCTAGCGATTGTATCTATTTTTGAACCGTCAGTATAAACGATAAGTTTTAGTAGACTTTTCTCCATAGATAATGGATAACCTGTAAAAGTTTGGTGGTGTGTCATGTATTTCTGTTTGAATAGTATTTAGCCTGCTGAAGCTCAGATAAGTCTAAGAATATGAGGTGTTACCGGTTGATAAGTTATGGTGTTTTCTTAAGTATTTCTTGAGCTCTGATACTTGAGGTCGAGTTCGGCTTTGTCAGGACTTCGAGGATAAAGTTCTTCTTGAGGCTTATCCAGTTGAAATGGTACAAGAACTGTAAACCTGTTCTGTTTCTTCTTAGAAAGATAACTAAATGATTGTAGAAATTTTACTTGAACTTGTATTTTTACTAACGGTCGTCTTTCAACAATAGTTACACGATTGCTTCCTCTGGATTGGAATCTGATACCAGATATCTCAGAAATGAATCCCAGTCTGCGGCAGCGCTATCTTAATGTGGGATAGGGCCGCCACCTTTAGGGCACCAGACGTAGCGGGAACTAAGGATATTGCTCTAGTGATGTCATCGCCTCTACAGAATCGCCTATCGTTCCAAGTGTTACTCACTTTAGTGGAGTAGTTCGCTCAGGAAGCGTCTCATGAAGGCCAGGAGTAGGCATTGAATGGGATGTAAGGAGTTAGCGAACTGTGGGATATGGCACCAAAACTTGGTAGTCATGTTAAGAAGGTTCGATTTCACCTAACCGAGAGATCGAATTCAATTCCCCGCTAACCCACCCTCCCTTCTCAAGCAATCATTATTATTAAAATTAGCATACAGCTTGCTAAAGGATATTACACAAAAAAAATTATTAACGTTGTTTTCTGAATTATAAGGTTTTCTATGATCATAAAAATTCTTTGATTCAAAATACAGACCACTGTATTTTTCTTATATTTTGCCAATAAAATAAATTGCTCTATTGTTGTTGGATATAGACGTAAAAAAACACAACTAGAATAAATAGTTTTTGTTGAAATTATACTTTGTGTGGAGTAAAAAATAAAGAACACAAATTCGGATTTTTAAAAAGTAATTTTATTACAAATAGTTACATGTTCATTGAGTTTAGAAGAACATGAGAGAGAGATATGAAATTTAATGATCTTTAGAATACCTTATTTTTAAATGTACCACAGGGGTTCGATCAGTAAATAAATAAAATATTTATAAAGAAAAAAATGAATAGAGTAAATGACGAGAGTCGACAAATAGCTTGACAATGTCAGATCCTTCGAGTGTAAGACGAAGTTCTTGTCTTTCTCGTAGGTTAGGCTCTCGCCAGTGTAGAGGGAATTGAATGAGATACCTGGCGCGTTCTGGTAGCACAATTGGCAAGTGCACCGGCCCGAATAGCCGGAGATCCAGGCTCGATTCCTGGCTGGGACCGTTAGATTTTTATTCTATTCCCACTCATTAATTGATTAGAAAGTGTTCAGGTTTAGTTACTATTGAAGGGATGTTATGAAGTATAATTTGGTAGCGTCTGTCTTTTGGGGGAATCAACATATATCTTGTCCTGAACGCTCCGAGGAATATACGCAGACCGATATTGTAGAGTCCATATACTTTTTTAGCTGAAACATACACGATGGACCCATAATCTAAGTTAGAGCAAATTAATGCATCTAAAATTTGAAGGAGAACTTCTACATTGGCTCCCCATGTGATTCATAAGAATTTTCAATAACCTTGTTCCATCCTAATTTCTTATTGAAGACATTTCATAAAGAGAGGATGTTAAATGTTAAATAGGCTTCACACATTTTAAATTTGTATAACATTATCGTTATTGTATCTTTTTTTTAAATTGTGAATTTTGATTGAACTACATCAAGGTTGGAAACCAATATTTAGGTTGGATTTAAGGAAGGCTAAGAGTCCCAGATGGTCACAGAGTTATCGATTCTCTCGGGCAATTAAACAAGCCGATTGATTAGGATTATTGGAGGGCTAATGGTGTTCCCAGAATATGAAGCAATAAAGAGCGTCTCTCTAGTGTACAAGCTACTTACCTTCCAGTGGAAATGAGAATCCTCAAGAGGCTGGAGCATTCACCATTCACTTTGAGAGGGTTCCTTGAAGGGGGGTAGGGCACTTCCACCTATTAAAATTTTATTCTTGCTCAAAGCCACTTAAGAGATTACCCATCAGAGAGAGAGAGAGAGAAGTTAAGATTCCCTAAATGGGTCTCTATTTATAAAGGGATTAAAACAGTATTTAGTTGGGGGCTGCTCCCACTCGCCGGACCGTGGAACTTAAAATCAGTCCAATTTATTCGAATAATATTATTTGTTGGGGAAGGGAGGATGGGATTTGGCTGGGGAAATTTCGCTGTTATTATTGTTGGTAGAGACGATTTGCCGGCTGTGTCGTTTGACAGCTGTTGTCATCAGTTTGAGTAATGGCACCGCCTTCGGTTCAGCGGTCAGGGGTGTTCAAATTAATTGTGCTTTAGAAATTCCTCGACAGGACTATAAGATGGCCATTATTCCCATAATAATATCGAACAATGTCCATTCAAAAATATTAAGAGCATGGAATGTTTTTTTTTATAATTATATTGATTATTAATGCTTGAATTCTTTTTTGTTTTCAATTTTGCATTGACCCTTGCAGGGAGAAACAAAGAATAAGGATACGCACATAAGTATGTTCATACACCCATTCAGATACACGTTTTGGTAGTTTTGTAGAAGCTAGTTGACAATCCATTACCAATGTCTTTGCCTTGATTAATGTAGTAACCCTTTCTGAGATCAGGCATATAATTAACTGGAGAAATTAGTCAGGATTTTAGCCAGGATCAGAAGAATAAAACACTCCAAAATTATTGGGTAAGTATATTATTATTGCCGACGTTTCGACATAACTTGCAAGCCATCATCAGGGCGATAGAGATGTCTATAGAGATCTCCAAGGAAGGTTTATGGTCATACCTCAGAGTCAAATGCTAAAGTCCCTTTAAAAACCCTCACTGAGTTTTCTAGCGTTATAATAACAATAACCAAAGCAAAGCAAAACTCCAATAATTTTGGAGTATTTAATTTTTCTGATCCTGGCCAAAATCCTGATCCAAAAATTTCTCTAGCATAAGACTCAACAGCGAACGAATCTCCAACCATATATAATTAACCATCTACTTAAGCGTAAATTGTATCACCTTCTAAAGGAAGGTTCGCCAATTACAACCTTTAACAACTCGATACGCATATACCTGGACTTCTTATTATTAAGATGTTTACGTAGGCTACCACGGTCCTTAGACATATTTACCAATACATCTTCCGGGTTCAACCGTGTCTTGGAGTTGTTAGGTACCAAGCTTTCGCACAACGAATGATGGCTTCTTCAGGGCTGAATGAAGAATGAACTCTTATTATTAATTGAATAAATCAATTTAAAGAAGAAAGAAATGAACAAATTTTCTTCAACGAAACCGACTTTTTTGCAGATAAGAAAAGTGAATATGGATATTTAAAATTTGTTACAGCTAACTAAATTTACAAAGAAGCTCCTAACCTGTAATGTGAATGTATCTACATATCTCATCCACATCTCATCTGAGAAAGTCCTAAGATGATTTTAGTTGGGGTTCGGTCAAGGTAGTCCCTAAAAACACAAATTTAAAAAATGTATTTTTTAATAAAGGATTATCTGCCAACGCTTTGGCTTACATTGTAAGCCATCTTCAGGGCTATCATGAAGATGAGAGAGGACGTTCTGTCCCTACGTTCACATTTCCATGTGAGTTTGTTGACCGTAGATATTATTCTAAGATGATTTTAGTTGGGGTTCGGTCAAGGTAGATCCAAAAAACACAAATTTAAAAAATGTATTTTTTAATAAAGGATTATCTGCCAACGTTTCGGCTTACATTGTAAGCCATCTTCAGGGCTATCATGAAGATGAGGGAGGACGTCCTGTCCCTAAGTTCACATGTATATGAGAAAGTTTCAGTCAGAAAATCAAAGCAGCTTAAATGAGTCAAGTTAATTAATTTACTTTGTCATCATTTTTTTTTCATTTTGTACTAAAAAGTATAGCTTGTGGGAAATGCATTTTATAAGCAATTGTATCATTTTAGAATCTTATTCAGACTTACCTAATACTCTCTACTTGTAATATCACACAAAATAACTGATTAAGTTCTCTCCCTCTCTTTTTAGAAAGCAATATGAGATAATGACCAGTTAGCCGTTCAATCAAGAAGCACAACATTCCCGCCCTGAAGAACAATAAAGTTCAAAGTGAGGAGGATATGTGTGGGATTCGGTCCTTTTGGAAGGTTACGCACGGGGGGAGATGTGTTCCCTCTGTAAGGGTTGGCAGGGGATTTGAGGGGACTGGCTGGTGCACGCCTGCTAGGCTGAACGTGATTGATGTGGCGCTGAGCCCGAGGAGATATGATTGGGATTCATTAGTTTTCCTGAAATGTCAGTATTCCTTGCGAGTAGGGCATTTGTATCACAGATAAGACTTACATTTATATTTTTTTTTCTAGTGAATTTGAATTGTTTATTATTTTCTAAAAAACATTAGTTCTGATTTTGCAGAGTTCCATGATGACACACAATAAGTTGTATTGAATGTATTGAGTCATAACACGTTCAAGTAGCATGGATATGCTTTTTAAATATTGCTAGAAATTATNTATGTATATATAGATAGATAGATACAGAGAGAGAGAGTGTGTGAGTGAGAGAGAGAGCGAGGGAGAGAGAAATTAAAATATCGCTGCTGTGATATGTATAGTAAATAAGAACCGAAGGGAAAAAGAGTGTAGTGAACACACAAAAGAAAAATAATTCAATTAGGAAAATATTCAGGGATTAAGTGGTTTTCTTCAGTGCTACTGATGAAGAGCGAGAAGTCACCGAAAATTTTACTCTTTGTAATATTTTATTTTCGTGTGGCCACTGCGCTCTTTATCCCACCTCTTATATATATAATTTATAAAATAGTTCATTTTTAGTTAGTTAATTAGTTAATAAATTATGATTTATAGTACGATGCTAAACAAAAACAACTATTCACATCATCCAATATTCTACCCAGCCAACTTTAATGAAATATAAAATTAATCTTGTTGAAAAACATTTATGGTTATTAAATTCCAAATTTAAGTATTCTTAGTTTTCTCTACACTTGACTTTTGAGCATGGCAGAATATTACTTTATTTATAAATATCAATTTAGTTGTGGTATATTAGCCGACCTGAATTTTAAACAATTAATGCGGGGAATAGAATGAAAAATCTATCTGTCCCAGCCGTAACTCGAACCTGGATCTCCTACTGTGTGTTGGAATGGTTAGCATTCGTGCCTAGAAAGCAGGAGATCCAGGTTCAAGTCCTGGCTGGAACAGATAGATTTTTTATTCTATTCCCTCGCATCAATTGTTTTATATTACTATATTTTTCTTCAAAGTAATATTGCTTCTTGAAGTTAAGGCAGCCCTAATTAAAGAAAAAAAAAAAGGAAAGGCTAATATACTAAGAAACGTAAATATTGTATATTTTATTTGTATTGTTAGCATATAAAATTAATTTTTTTTTATTCAGTAGAAGTTCAATTATAGAAAATATGAAGAAACTTATCAGTGTTACACATTAAAGTGATCATTAGAAAAAATAATTATCATTATTAATTATTATTGTTGTTTATTTAGTAGAAGTTTAATTATGGAAAGTAGGTATTTATGAAGAACTTATCAGTGTTGCACATTATAATATTATGAATTATTTTCGAGAATGCATTGGGAATAAAGAATGTAACAGTACTAATAATAGGCATTATTCTCTACTGCTTTATTTTATAACGAAATAACCCATGTGTTAGATTCTTATTAATAATTACATTTTTAACAAACTCTTAATAATATTATCAATATGCATGATACTTGTTATATTAAGAAATGAAATTTATGCCATTTAAACGCAAGCCAATTACTGAGATTTTATTAAAAATTTTTGACAAATTTAGTGTAAAAATTACAAAAATTACTTCTTGAATGAATATTCTATCAATCAAGTCACGCCTTTACTAATCAGTCAAGTGATTACATCGGTAAATAATATCACTGGCCAGTGAACTGACGATTTGAATAATATCGATATGGGGTTCACGGCCCGGCTGAACGGTGATAAACAACAATTAAGTTGTTGTTGGGGTAGGGCCCGAATAGCCAGGGAAGGGGTTATCTCCCGCTCCCGAACGGGGATTAAGAGGGGTGGGGGAGGGGGTAACTTATGTACGACCCTGATTGGCGAGAATTAGCATGAGGAGTCGAAGTAGAGCGAGAGCAGGATTTGTTAACGCTCTTGTAATCCTCGTGTTCGTCGGGGCCTAACTGCAAGAGCAACAGATTTAGGTGGGGTTTAGTGGCGGAGAGGAGGGGGGGGGGGGGATTCTACACCTTCACACTTGTAGGGGTACGACGAGGCTTACGTGTAATGTTCAGTTTGCCGCTATGCCAGCAAAAATACGGGCTACTAAGTAGGTGTCCCATGCAGATGGATTTGAAAAGGCTGGAGAAGACAGTGAATGTACAATGGAGGATTGTCAAAGACTGTCTGGAAGGAATAAGAGGCATTGATTGCCTAATCTTATGGACTAATTTCAAAATATCAAATTACTTAATACATTTTTTCTGTTAAAATATTTGTGGCGGCGTTTTCGCTGGTTCGAAATTGGTAAATAATAATGAATATTTAATATTGAAAATAAAAGAAAAAGAAAGAAAAATAGAATGTAAGAGGTAGCAACTTACAGGGTAGCTTCAGCAGGTAGTTCGATCCTCCCACTCATCTGCAATTTTTCCTCCAAAGCGGCCCTAAAATTAAAGGTCTCTAACTCGGCCAAGAGAAAAACCCAAAAATTCAGAGCACTTACCTTCTGGGAATGCGTGGCAGCCGTGAGTGAACGAAGAGAAGTGGACTGTATTACGAATTGGAGGCGCATAAGGCGGCACGAAATGTGTCTCCTGTGAGAGCTGGTAGCAGAGTGAGAGTTGGAAGCAGAGTGAGAGAGAGGTATGGGGACACTGCATTTAGGCGATAAGGGACGCGAGTTCAGGTGAGTCACCCTGTGCCGAGATTAGGGCGCTCGGGACTGATAAATGGAGGATTACGGCGCGAACAATATTATATAACATAGATTTTAGAAAGATAATTTATTTCCATATTTCTTCGAAATACTACTACCCCTTATCCAATATCAACCAATATAAACATAACATGTAAGTTCTAAAATTGGTTTTCAATAAATTAGAAGAAGCCAAGTTAAAGAAGAAAAAACAAAGGCCCTTCTCAACTTAACACTCTAAAAAAAATTTTTTTTAATGCATTTTTGTAAGTCTGTATTAGAAAAGAATTGTAAAATGATGATTTTACCTTGATGTATTCAATAATATTTTTATAATTATATAAATAATAAAGATATTAAGGATTTTTCAATCTGTGCATTCTTTTTTAACCACTCATAAAGTGATTTCAGATATTTAAAAACTCATCTAAATGTTTTGAAAAAGAAAAATGTTACCAAATTTGTTTTATTTATTTTAATACATATAGATAGAAGAGTATGTACACACACACACACACACACACACACACACACACACACATATATATACACACACAATTAAAAAGTAACTTAAAAACTCTAATATTGTATTTTAAGCCAATTAAGTTCAACAAGATTTGTTTATTGATANGCCTCTACCTACATTTATTTAATTAAATTGAAAATTAAATTAGGGTACAAATAAAAATAGGAGCCTTGCTATTATGTATTTATTATAAGAATACAATATGTGATACATTTTCATCAGATGTCGCCTCTGTATGCAATAATGCGGAATAGATGGACTTTGTAATGTGTTGGACATTGGCAATTTGCTTCTGGCTAATACGCTGGGTTATAATGTTCGCAAACGCAGCTTGTGCACATATTTGCATTTTGAGAGAGGTCACTCAGTCTCCCCTTCCCCCACCCCTTCCAACCACTGAGTACCGTTGTACACGGCAAACAGTGGGTACCGTCGTTTGCATATTGAATTAGACCCAATCATAAGCACTTACCTACAAGATTATTTGTATTCAGCAAAATAAGTAAATAAAGATGTCCACCCTATGGAATATGTTGGCTAGGATTTGTTACTAGTATTGTGAGAGCCGTCACAAATAATCATCAATATATAATAATATTTTTCTTAAGCTTGGAAAATCATTTACTCTATATTGAATACGAGCTTAAAACGAGCCAAAAAGAACACGAGCTTATTTAACTTAAGTGGCGTGGGATTTTGAAGGAGCTGTTTATAGGAAAATTAAATCGTAGGTTTCAATCTAATATACTTAGTAGATGTTTTTTTGTTGGGGTTCGGTCAAGGTAGATCCAAAATTAAAACTTAAAAAAAATGTGTGCTTTTTAATTACCTCCCAGCGTTTTGGCTTACACCAAAAGCCATTTTCAGCGCTATCATGAAGACATGAGGAAACGTCGTAACTTGGATCCCATTCATGGCCATGGTACGTCATTTCGTCATGATTATGGGATCCAAGGGACCCGACGTCCTTTCTCGCCTTCATTATAGCCCTGAAAATGGTTTAGAATGTATGCCGAAATGTACAGGTAATTTAAAAATATGCAATCATTAAATCGTATTTTTGGATCTACCTTGACCGAACCCGGACAAAACAAAAATCTGCTAATAATAGTATTAGAAAGAAAAACGATATATTCTTAATCTTACCTCTACACGAATTTCATAAAATTTCTAAGCTAAAATAAGTAAGTTTAAAATTTTATATATTTGTGTGTGTGTGTACTTGGTCATATGTTTGGCATTGACAATTTGAAAATAATAAATCCTTATTAAGTATGTAAGCTTTTTTTTTTTCTTTTATTGTATAATTTCTTTTTCTTTGGGTTATTTCCTTAATGGCTGATATCGCTTAAGATGGTTTGGGGATTTGAAAGAAATAAAATTGAAATATCATTTATATCTACAATTAAAGAACAACGAAAAAATAAAGAGTAGAACAGAACAGAGATAAAATGTAATTTTCTACGTTTTATGCTAAATAACATTCTTAGGAAAATTGCTTAGTAAGTTTGATATTTACGAATATAACAAAGAAGGCTGTTCTCCGACCTTCGCCAGCCCGTATTGATTACATCCCCTACTCCCATTGCTCTCTCTGGCTATTGCAATCTGTCTGTTCTGAAGAAGAAAATGTTTATTGTGTAAAGGCGAAGGAAGAGCTGGGAGAAGGCGATAGGAGGCTTAGCGAACTACCCCCACTACTCCGCCTGTAAATTTCTCTAAAAAGAAATAGAGAACTCCATTTTCAAGACTCTTTGTGCCATCTCTTCTTCTTAAATATTCCTTCTTTCAATATCTCTTTCATAATACTTAAAGCCATAGATATTCGCCTAGAACTTGTGTTTCCTCAAATATCTTGATACTCTTTAAACAATTTAATGCAAGGGACTAAAATATAAAATCGAACTGTCCCAGCGACATCGATGTCCCTCCAACCTGAATCTCCTGCTATCCAGGCAAGCGCAGATAAGTTATTAAATTCGAGCCCTAGCTGGGACAGTCAGATTTTTTTGTTCTATTCCTTTGTATATAATCGTTCAAAATTTGCGTGTAGTAAAATCCACAATAAAAAAAAAATTTCTAAAATATAATATTTACCTCTCTGTTCATGATTTTACTCATTTACTATACTATAATACTGTAAAAAATTAAAAATGCGTCCGTTGAATTTACACACAAGCTTATTATAAATAAATAATTAATTGACATTACCATATTTGTTAAAAGATGTTGGGTATAAAGTTTTTATTTTAATAAAGATTATTACTTTGTATTTCTGATCTTTCAACAAAAAAGTACTCTACAAATCAAATTCTTCCCTTATTTTACACGATGGAATGAATCAGGGATTAAGGTTAATTCTTTCTTCTTTCTGAAGAAGCAGATTAGAAAAATAATTTAAATTGAAGATGTGTGAATTTGTAGGAGCATGCTTTAAGTCTTGAGGTGGAAAATTCGTATTATTATTTTATTGTGTTACGGGCAGGGAATTAAATAAAAAATGTGACAAAAGTTGGTTCTTTTAACCAAATGAAAAAAAAAAAAAAGTCTGAAATATAAATTAAATGGGTGAATATTAGAGCTGGAAAAATATGACAGGGTTTCGGCTAGGATCAGAAAAATATAATACTCCAAAATTTTGGGTAATTATTTTAGTATTGCCGACGTTTTGACTTAACTAAGTAAGTCAGCATCAGGGAGATAGTGAGGTCAGGAGAGATCTCTGAGGGAGGATTATAGCCTCATCTCTGAGTGCAGAGTTAACTAAACTGGAATATTAAAATAATTACCTTACAATTTAGGGTTATTTTATTTTTCAGATCCTGGCCGAAACCCTGAAAACATTCCCTAGTGTAATAATCGACGGCAATTATATCCTGTATAGGAATGAGGGAGGTTAGGGTTGGTGGAAAGGAAAGGTTCTGTTGTCTCTCCCTATAAAAAGGGATTTTCCCATACATAGTGGTACCATAAAAGAAGAATTAACAAGTTTTAACAACCATAATTTCTCTCAATTTCCCATAGACCGATATGGAATCATCTGGATCATTATTCCTGTAAAATGCAATTGAATATTTTAGAGCTCTTAAGCAGCATAAATTTGCATTTTTCAGAAATTATAAGATGATAAAACTAGAAATTCTTGACTTTCGCCATTTTTAAACAAATAGAAAAACATTAAAATCACTCTTCAAAAAATCAAAATATCCAGATTAATCTGACAAAAACAAATATTGTATTGTGAATGTTTAAGGCTTATTATTAAATTTTTTCAATATATACACACAGACACACACATACTTATGACTTTTGATTGTATACCTTTAAAATGACTCATTTTAAGTTTTAATCAGACGAGAAATCAATTTTTGATTGAGCCAAAATTTATAACCACTATATTTTCATTGTTATTTAGTTAGAGAAAAAGTAGATAGGACAAAATAAACATATAAATATATACAAAAATAGAGTGTGACCATTATCAGTCATCGATGAGGTTGTAAGGATTGGAGTCCTACAATAAGGGTTGGGCATATGGAATGAGNATATATGTATTTTAAACATTATTATTAATTACTTTCTACATGAAATATATATATGTAAAACCATGAACTGTATTAAAATATTTAAAAAATTTCACATACAAACATACGCGCGCGCGCAAACACTCTTTTATATATATACGTGTGTGTGTGTGTGAAAGTGTGTCTGTTATTATTAAAATAATTTGTTTTAGTCAATATATTATTCGTTTTTTTTTTCATCTAGGATGTCTAGATTTATTTATGTTTCGATATTTCTCTTATTTACCTTATTTCCTGGCGTACAGCGGATGAGAAATAGGACAGGGGTAGTTTTGCTCAGGAATCTAATAAGGGACCAATGAAAGACCTCTTCCTGGCTGACCACATTCCACAGTGCTTCTTCCTTAAAGGAAAATACTGACCAATATGTGTGGTACGCCCCCCCCCCCCCCGCCACCACTCACCCCGTGAAAGTTGAATTTCACCAAGTTTCAGTCCACGTGAGTGAACACCACCACCATGTCGGAACACTGACAGGCTTAAAATCTGAGGTACATAAATTTACCGAATCCATCTAGTGTAAGTGTCGTTACTTAATTTTCACTTGTTTTAATTAATACTCTTGTCAATCCTTCACTGAAAATAGGCAAACGAATTTTAAAATAGGATTAGGATTAGGATCAGTTTATAGGGCGATCATCATCATGGTTATTACGCCCTGACTGTTGGGGTTTATCTAGATTTAAATCTGTTATCCATACTTTTAAATGTTTTCCGTTTTTTAGTGATTGTTTACATTACGTTATATAGTACTTGGTGTCCTATAAGTTATATTCGTACACACAGACATACACAAATATAGATACAAAACCAGTTTAAATGCATAAATATAACTTATATAACTTAAAAAGTAAATTAACAATTAAAATTGAGACAATAGATAAACAATTTTAATATAGCAACAACATAATACAATTAGATTTATATAGTGAATACTACAATAAAACATAAAACAATAACAAACAACAATAACAAACAACAACAACAAAATGCAAAAAAAAAGAAGAAAGGCATAGTTTTTTTGTTGTTGTTGGGGGGGGGGGGTGTTAAATTTATTCATATATGCCTGTTTCTCTTAAAATGCAATTTCAAATTTTAAGATACATACATATATTCCTTTGTATATAATCGTTCAAAATTTGCGTGTAGTAAAATCCACAATAAAAAAAAAATTTCTAAAATATAATATTTACCTCTCTGTTCATGATTTTACTCATTTACTATACTATAATACTGTAAAAAATTAAAAATGCGTCCGTTGAATTTACACACAAGCTTATTATAAATAAATAATTAATTGACATTACCATATTTGTTAAAAGATGTTGGGTATAAAGTTTTTATTTTAATAAAGATTATTACTTTGTATTTCTNATATATAACTAAATGGCTATAAAACTAGTTTATAATTTGTTTATATAGAACATTTAGAGTAATAATATCTGCTTTTTGTTGTTAGGGATTTATTTATTTGGTGGGAGCTGTAAGTTTAGTAGCTACATGACCTTATCAGCGCTAATATATGTTCGGTGTGGGCTGTGCAGGCTACACGTTTCTTCCATTAATCCCCATGGAAAAATGTAATTAAATGTATTCAGCCATGTTGGGAATTTCCATTGTGGGCTGTATTAGCAGAACAGTGTTCCGTGACGTCATAAGTACCCTCAGGCTTCATCGTGCTCATGAGCTTGTTTGAGCTCATACCTCTTTTTCCGCGACTACTTTTACAAGATTCATCGTAAAAAAAATCGGTCTATTCATTTCAGATCTTCACTAAGAATAGCTGGTAAGTAAAAATGAACAGGACAGTATTACATATTTATAAAAGTATCTTGGGGTCTTAGCGATCACGAATTAAAAAATATTATTAGGTAATTATGCTTAATTGTATGAACTGTTGGAAATGTTTAAAAATGGCTTAAATCGTTCTTGGTGGAAAAGAGGCTTTGAAAAGTTCCAAATTGAAAAATCTTCAACATATTTCCTGCTTCTCTAAAAACAAAAACATAATAGAATACAAATGTTTCGATTATAATTTTTTAAATTTTTAATTTATGACATGCGTAAAGTTTAACACTATATTACTTAAAATGTATTTTAATTGAGTTGAGCGGGTTTTTTAATTTTTAATTACAAAACCAAATTTATCATTTAGGCATTACATTACAAACGATTACAATTATTAATTAAGGTTAGAATAGGACGATGGTGAGTGGAATATGACTAATATTTATAACAGTGATATTTTCTTCGCATAAAACATAATGATTGTAGAACGCCGTTTTCTATGGATAATATAGACAAAACGCAAATTAAAGAACACAATTACCATTTGTAATTACACAATAAGAAAACAATTACTTTCTGATTTGTCTAGAGTAAAACCTAAAGGTCTCAAATTCGGTCTTATTTGCCCAAGTAGAATCTAAAATGAATTTCATTATTTATTCTAATGATATATCTATTTTGATTTCACTAAGTTTATTTAGTGCATGGATTACTCCAGTCATACTTTAACCCCTTCTGTAATATAAAGTAAAAAAAAGAACTAACTCCATATATCTAGCCTGTATTATCCTTAGTCAATTATTCCTTTGAATATAATAATTTAGATAAATAATTTTAATGGATAAATATATATTATTAGTGATATTTTGACATGTCTTTTGTCACTAAATATGCATAATGCACTTTGTGTGTGCGTATGTATATATATATATGCTAACTATGAAGAAAATTTATCTAAATAGAAGAATGAATGTTTTATTCATAAGGATTTTATTGTGCAAAAATTATTTCAGGTGTTTATCAAGAACACTTCTGTTCCTATTTTAATCACCTTGCTTGCAGGCATAAAACTCTCTCTTTCTCTCTCATAGACAAATTAATTCTGAGACTCAGAGAACTGGTAAATTTAATTCTGTGGAAAGTAACTTCAAGTTTCCATATGACAAGAGTGGCATCGATCAAGTAAATATCGAAACATGTGAAGAGGTTTTGCGCTTTTATCTCAAAAGATAGAGATAATCGATAGGAGGATCTAAAAATAGACGTATTGCAAATCTTGGTGATTTGGTGACGTCACAAACAGGGGAAATTGCGAAATGAGATATAAGCACAAGTATTTAACGTCTCAACTTCAGGATTTAATGTAACTGAAGAACGCCTTCAGGTAAATATGTTTGATGTTGCCTGTGCACACAAACGTGTGTCAAACCCCATTCTTAGCTATCCTTGTTGGATCGAAAAAAATTGTAAAAAGTTCAAAATTTCTAACATTTTCATCATACCATTATTAACGTAAAAAAATGTATTCGGGGACGTCTTTTTTATAACTAACGGTCTAGTAATTTATCTCAACTATTCATTCACAAACATCATAAAAAATTTCTTTAATTATATATTTTAGGTCAATTTTTTTTTAGTTTCAAAATTTAGCTTTGTTTTAACATTTTTCTCGCAGATTGATTGCTCTTTAATGTTTCAATTTTGAAATAGTTTTTTTCTTGCTCTTTCCTTAATTAGACATTCAGAAAGCATCTTATCAACAACTGTATTTGGTTGAGGAGTATTAATTCTAATAATGAATTTTGTTTAAATTCAAAACTAGCAATATCATCAGAGCTTCCCTTTACTAACCAACGCCCTCAATTACCTCTACTGTTTATGAAGCAACACTGTACTCAGAGTAATATTTCTTGATAAAATTGTCGAGTTTCTTTTGATCTATTATGTAGCGGAACTTTACTTAATGCCGCAGTAAAAAGTTCGTAACGTATGTGCTTGAGAAATGTGCCAAAGGAATACTTAAAGGAAAGTAAATTAGAGATTTCATAAGTACATTTGAATTAATAAGGAATTACTTTGAACCTCTCTTTCTCTTTTTAATGGTCTGTTTGAAATATTATTCATAAATAATTATTAATAGACACATTATCACTCTAGCTCTAAAAAAAATAGCTGTATTTTTAAAATGTAACAGCATCTTCTACAAAACTTTATTGCCCAACAGGAAGATTATTTATGGGGCATAATATTGTCATAAAATCGGGCTGACGGCTTATAAAAGCCAAGCCTTATGTTTTTTTTATTTTGACATTATATGTCTTTGTACCTGTAAATAATTCAAATAAAAACATTTATCTATCTACCTATTTAATGATTTTCATACACTCTAGTAGATATAACGTGGTATTATCCAATGGTCTCGTTTAATCCTGTATGTTAATTTTTTATTAACATATAAAAAATATAAACATAACTTATGTGGACTATGTCTTATAATTTAAATGAGAAATTTTTGTCATTGCTTATGTCATTTTACTTCTGTGTTTGTTACAATGTAGAAATGGCCAAAAATATTTGTAAATAATTTACTTAGAATGTTCCCTTCCCGCCGTTTGGCATTTTCTACCCATCTCCAGTAGGGGATTGAAATTGTCTTGGAAAAACGCTAAAAAAACTTCTGCTCGATTGAAATTTCCTTTGTTTTACATTACTTGGGTGCTTAGAAGAGGGTAGTTACCCATTAGAAAACAATAAATTGGTTAGGAACGTGACAAATTAGGGACACTAATACTTAAAATTAGGGATAAATATACTTAAAAGCTATAAATACCGTATGTAATAGAAAAAGCTTTTGGTTTTTTTTTTTTTTTGGCTTAAATTTTATTCTTACTTTTTTTGTTGCAGGTATGTTGTCGACAGATTGTTATTAACCTATATAACTAGATCTACATGTTTCTTCTCTGAGGTATATATATCTTTTATATATAAAAACACAAACACACACAGATATATATANTATATATATATATACTCCCAGGTAAATCCATAGGTAACTCTAGGACTGTGGAGGAAAGTATGATGAAGCTTAATACCCATAGCACGTTCTTCAACATCTTTCTTGGCATTTTACTAATGTCGTTAAACATAAATGTTACAATTTATAAATAATTATTTAGTTGTGGTTTATTATCCCACGTAAACTATAAACGATTAATGCAATAGAATAAAAAAACTATCTGTCCCAGCTTGGACTGGAACCTGGATCTCCTGCTTTCCGGGCCGGTATGCTTCCATTACACCACCAGGACGAAGATTTTATTTATTTTTTTTTTTAATTATTTTTTTTTTTAGTGGCGTGTCAACTTTTTGTCATTCACGCCAGGGAGATATTTCTAGAAACTGAAAGATATTTTCAAGAAGAAGAATTTCTTAGCAATAGGTCATGGTGAGGTATAATGAATAGTTATGTGGATGTGCATAGTAATTGTTTTGTATTAGGAAACTATGAAATTTATAACAAAAAAAAAATCGAGAGAAAATAGAAAAGAAGCATACTGATAATGCATCTAGATAAGATTTAATAGCCCGCCCTCTTTCAAAAAGTTCATTCAATGACGATAAAGTCATCGACTCTGTAGACTTTATCGTTATCCAATAGAATTTCGCCGGATGTACGATTCGAAATTAGTATGTGGTTGTAACAGCATACACTATAGAAATGAAAATGACCGATTTTCTCTCCAAAACAAAGATAAGCTGCTATTTAGGATCTCAGGGTTATATAATATTCCATGTTCCTGCGGGAAATCATACATTTAATTATATTATACCATACATGAAAAACTGGCATGATACAAACACGACTTAAAGAACTCATAATATAAAGCTTAGACGCACAGGAATGTCGGCATTAACGGAACATTCATTTATCTGGGGCCTAGAAACCACCCACTAGAGGCAAATTAAGAACCATTTCATTATCATTGCACACGAAAATAATTAATACCGATGAACAATTATGGTTGCTACAGAAATCATTAAACTTCATCTTACGTTAACAAGAAAAAGAATATACCCTACATAAAAATTGAAGTGAAAACAGAAATCAGACAGACACGTCCGGAATGAACTGTTGAAAACCAACAAATGGGAAGGAAGAAAAGGACAAGGTCTAAACTCAAGGAGGTCCTGAGGTCCTACATTATTTATGTATTTAATGAAATACGGACCTCTATATGCTAAACACACACTAGTCCGTCAATGGGAGATTACAAATTGTACAGATAAAATAAATAAGGTGAGAAAAAGAAAAAAAATATCGCCCGAAAAGACTATCACATTATGAGAGAAAGTCGGCAATTTTTTTTTTTCTTTTTAAGGGTTAGTCTCCTTTTTAACCACTTAGGTCGTAGAGGGAAGGGCTACACCCGCACATGCATTTATTTATTGAAAACCTTTTTCAAAACGGAATTTAAAAACACAGAGCCAGAATTGCGAGACCCAATCGCATCCCTAGGGTTTCTGTGCAGCCCTTGTCAAACATTAACTTTTCTACATGGTCAAGCCCGGATGAATATATACATATGAATGTTTCTGGAGTCCGTGAACGCTAAATACTTTGGAAAACAATTCTATATGTAATAGATTTTCTTTCAACTTCAAGTCCTAAAGAACACCGCAGGGAACTTTGAAACATATCAATCATCCATGGTAGAAAACGTGACATTTTCTCGAAGTAGCCAAGTTGTCCGAAACAAATTTCATATCCATAAATTAAAGTGGCACAAACACCTAAAACATTCGCAAACAAAATAAAGAAGAGATAAATAAGGGAAAGAAAAAGGAGTGAAAGTGACAAGGATGGCTGAAAAGGGGGTTGCCTACACAGCAACACACATTTATCACGAGGGGTGGGGTGGAGGGGGTGACTCTGGAAGGTGACCCGGGAGCCTGGGACCGACCAGAATAGATTATGCAGATCTCTGTCCTCTCGCCACCTTCAACAGCCAACTTCTGATCTGACCTTTTATTCATATATATACATCAAGTTTGTTCTCAGCCTTCGCTAGGACTCCCCCCTCCCCACCCCCTTCTGAACTACAAACACAACACAACTGGACTGAAAGAACCCTCCACTTCTTCGGGGAAGGAGGGATGAACATTTCTCCTTTTCCCACAGTCAATATCGACCTAATGTCGAGAATTTTATATATATCTTTTTATTTTTATGTTTTACTAAACACTAAACTTAAAAAAAAAGTTAGCTTACAACAGAATGTTAACCACATTAAATCTAACTTTAAAAAATTGGCAAAAAATTCAAAAGTAGTTAGTGATCATAAATAATACATTAAATAGTGATTTCAGAAACTTCTGAGTTAAAGAAGGAATTTTTTCAAGGAATATAAAGAATAAAAATTGCAAAAATAAACTTAATTCATAAACTTATTTTACTCATTAATTGTTTATTAATAATAATATATTATGGTTAATGTTATTAAACTTACTTTTTGTAAAGTTAATTTTAGTATATGTGAATGTCATTTACCTAATCTACTGTACAATGTCATATAGTCAAATGATACGAATATGAACTTGAAAAAAAGAATAAGCAGTAGACCTCTTCATAAAGACTGTCAGCAACAAGTTCAAAAATCAATTTCCGCATTTAAATAGAATAAAAGTCACTCATACTTATTTTTTTGTCAAATTTTCAACAAAAAATATTAATAAATATGAATTTTGTTGTGGTATAATACCACACCTAAGTTTTAAACAATTAATGCGAGGGAATAGAATAAAAATCTAACTTTCCCAGCCAGGACTGGAACCTGGATCTCCTGCTTTACGGGCCGGTATGCTTCCATTATCCTGGCTGGGACAGATTGATGTTTTATTCTATTCCTTCCCATTAATTGTTTAAAACATATTAATATTATGTCTATGTTCAGAAACCACACAAATAGATAATTCTTTTATAGATAAAATAAAACTTTAAGCGAAATTATTTAATTAAAAGATAGTAATCTTAACTATTGCTATACTCACCAGTTGTAGTTCAAAGGTAGATTGTGAAAAGTAAAAATGTATTTTTAATTATTTTGATTATCTAATGGCAGCATTCAATTAGTTCTTTGGATTTAGAAAATGGATTCACCATATAATTGAAAATGTGTACTTGTCCAAACATGAAAGTCATTATTCATACATTTATAATGGTAAAACAATACAATTTAAGAATTTGATAAACAAATGTTTGACTGTATCAAAATTGCTATAGTTGCTATTATAATATCAAACCTTATATTTTCTACAATCAAGCACACAAAAACAATTATTTCTTTATTCTATAAAAGAGTTGGGAAAAAAGTTATTAAAATTTTTAGTGCCACTTTTAAATTATCCCTCAGCCCTAAAGACATACTATACTATAAAGTATTTTAAAGGTCATACCAGGTGTGCAAGTTTAAAATGTCGTTTTAATTCCAATAGAATGCGCTCTTAGCCTATTGAAGGATTTGCTTATCTCTAAACGCTATTTTGTTTGTTAGTCATTTGTTTACAAAAGTCAGTTGTTTTTAAGTCGTTTACGTGGACGTATCATACCTTTCTTTGGTGTTAAAAATGTCTAATTTTAAGCCAAATAAAGAGCATTTGCGGCATGTCATGATTTTCTTATTTAATCAAAAGAAAAAGGCATCTGAATGTCATCGAATTTTTGTTGAGACTTATGGCGATCTTGCTCCAACCGTCAAGACATGTGAACGTTGGTTTCAACGTTTCAAACGTGGTGATTTTGATGTTACTGATCAAAAACGAGAAAATCGACCAAATCGACTACGAGCTTCTCAAGCCCGGCGAAACAGTCAATACCGAGCGCTACCGACAACAAATGATCAATTTGAGTCACGCATTGATCGAAAAACGCCCAGAATGGGCTCACAGGCACGCCAAAGTCATTCTTCAGCATGATAACGCTCCTGCACATTCAGCCAGATTGACTAAGGAAACGATTTCTTCGCTTGGTTGGGAACTCCTACCCCACCCGCCGTATTCACCTGACCTGGCGCCTTCTGATTATCACCTCTTCTCATCGATGGGACACTCATTGGCGGAGCAACACTTCAACAATTTCGAAAACGTACGAAAATGGCTCGATGAATGGATTTCAAATAAAGATGAAGCATTCTTTTGGAATGGTATCCATATATTGCCCGAGAGATGGACAAAATGTGTAGAAAGCGAGGGCCAGTACTTTGAATAAAATATATTATACTTTTTTTTAAATTACTGTGTATATATTTTAAGAAATAAACGACATTTTAAACTTGCATACCTGGTAGTCAAATTATTATTCCATTTCTAAAGTTCTTTACAATTATCTACTCTATTAGGAAACCTTTAAAAATTCCACGGAATAAGATATTTCTTGGTCTTGAAAGCGTATTATGATTATAATATAGTAGTTCATATTATTGGGATAATTGAATATGATTCAGTCGACCGAGCAGAGGTGCATGGAGCAATCGTATATATAAATTACCTTCCAAAGATGGTTTGTTTAAGAAATTAAAACCGAGGACAATGATTCCTTCCTGGGAGTTCGTGGTGAACTGTTTAGAGCTTTTCTACATGGACAGTAGTCTCCCGATCGTCTCTTGAGTACCTAGGCTGTGGGATTCTGGGATTCAGACATCAGGCACTATTAGCGACAACTTTAACTAACTCCTTTGATTTGCAGACGACATAGCTGGAAAACCACTTGCTGCAGTCTAGGGTTTAATTACACCCAAGGCTGCTGTTACAGGGAAGGGACTCTTTTTTTGCGAGACTCAAGTAAAAATCATACTGAGCATATATACGTGTACCACCTACGTTCCGTATCGAACATTGGTGCTACACGAATAGCACATTAGAAATAGACGTTTGTGTAACTTGCAAGACTGACATGAAAACCAGAAAAGATCCCAGTCAAAGTCTTAAGAGTACGGATATTTGATTTAAGAAATGCAAGCAGACTACGACATTTCTGGTAGAACTGCTAGGCTTCTTATGTTAAGGCCATTACAATTCCTGATTTCCAAAATTTGAAGATTGCATTCAACAGAGATAACTCCCAGTCGATGCTGGTGTAGCAAGCATTGGCTCATTTTTAAAATATTGCACTTTGTTAATGGAGATTACCAAATGTAATTTTAATTATAAACATAAAAATGGGAAAAATGCGACACATGATCATTGAAAAGTGTGGATTTAATTGTGAAAAATGTTTAATGGTTTTCGGTCTAGTGATTTCGTAGTAAATAATGAACCTCGCCTAGGCCGGACAATTTCTAAAAACATTCGAAGAAATAAAAAAAATAATTCGATCCAGAACGACATTTTTCATTTCGCGACATATCTTACGAACTAAATATTGACCATAAAACAGGTGTAAACTATTTACACATAAAACAAGATACAAAAAAGAAGCTCAATTCTTGGGTTTCTTTTAAATTAACAGAAAGACATTAATCAACAGACATTTCATCTGTCAATCGCAGCTGAAACAAAACGAGATGTAGAAATTTTTGAAACGATTTATTAAGGGTATTGAGAAGGGTATCACGTATGGCGATAATGTGAGGAAACATTTGCGGTCGAAGTCCAGAAAAACATCGGAACAGCGGGAAAACCCCCGAACGGATTCCATGGACGCTAGTGGGATTGCAAATGATCGTTTATCATGACGGCTGCTCTGACCTGTCCAAATCATTTACACACTACTCTCTGCCATAACCTACTTTCCTGATTGAAACAGGCGATTCAAGGGAAAGGTAGACCATGAAAATCTTCAATGACCTTGGAAAAATCGGGGGGGGGGGGGGCCCTGCCGGGAAATTCTTATATTTCTACCGAATTATTTTTTTTATTAGATGATTTTAGTTGGGGTTTGGTCTTGGTAGATAAAAAAAATACAAATTTTAAAAAGTGAATTTTTTAAAAACATTATCTGCCAACGTTTCGGCTTACATTGTAAGCCATCTTCAGGGCTGTAGAAATACAATGTCATGAGAATACACTAATAATTGACAATATTATAATACAGAATTACCATAATATAATGTGACATCAAAAAATGTGAATGTAGAAAGTTATGTAGAAGAATTTAAAAAAAAAGAATTGAATAACAATAAAATTGTAATTTTTTTTTAAATTCTCTTTCATAGCTTTTTACATTCACATTCTGTATTATAATATTGTCAATTATTACTATATTCTCATGACATTGTATTTCTACAGCCCTGAAGATGAATTACAATGTAAGCCGAAACGTTGGCAGATAATCCTTCATTAAAAAAATACACTTTTTTAAAAAATTTTTCAACCTTGACCGAACCCTAACTAAAATAACCTAATAATTATATCTCCGGCCCAAAAACTCTCCTTTATAATTTTTTTTATTTTTTATATGGTCTTTGTTTTTATTTTTTATATGTATATGATATGGTAATGATAATGAATTTATTTTTATTTATTAAATATGTTTGTT